>QEPC01006337.1:661562-717392 GCA_003113815.1 Sphenodon punctatus
ATGTACCCTTGTTTTAAAAACAAAAAACACACTCACCCTAAAGTTTGGTTTATTCACTTCTCATCTTGTGTTCGCGTAGGTAGAGTACTAGTACCTTCAATTCCCAGACCAAATCATATGACTAATGTTCACTGCCGGATTTACAAAATGTGTTCCCTTATGGCAATTTGCATGAGACATTCCGTGTAGGCCATGACTGCACAGTTTCCACGCCGTGGGAACCAATAGACAGAAACTGAAAAAGGAACAAAGAAAAAGAGGCAAATCCTATCGGGACTGTAAAAAACAATAGTTATTGTTAACACATTCTGTAGTGATATTTTGAAATGGAATTCACTGCACCATGCCATGCTACTCCAAGGTCGTATTTGCTTGCGAGTCATTCCATGGAGGCCATGACTGCTCAAATAATAACACAAAAAGAGTTACTGCATTTACATTAGTGCTCTTGTATTCCTTCAGAAATGTTGTCTCCTTCATCATAACCTTTTCTCTGTCGATTGATTGCCTCTCTGGTGCACTTCATTATATCGTCATCTGTTGTTGCTCCAATTAAATCCTTAGTTATCTTCGGAAGGAATTCCCTGTTCATTTTTATTAAAGCTAGGCGCTCAAGATTTAGACTGCTAAGACTAAATGGCTCCCGCACAGCTAAATAAACGTTCAGATGGGACACTGCTTGGAGGACAGCCAAGGAGTGTGACTGCCAAATTATATAGTGCTGGCCAAGTGTCATTTTTGTCAGCCCAATAAATGAGTGGATCACTATTCATGCCAGCCACTGGGGCAGACGACACGTACTGGTCGTACATGTATTTGGCTGCAGATAATGAGTTTGGCCAGTGAATCTTATGAACTCTTCTTTTACTTTTAAATTGAGGTGGTAACATGAGTCCATACTTCTGAAAACTTGCCCAGACAGAAGATGCGTTATGCTGTACGGTGTGATCTTCCGAACCGCTATCTGTGTCGTTCTCCTGTGCATCGTCATCACTGTCTTCGCAAACCACTTTAATTATGCGGCTTGCAATGTCATAGCGTGCAGCTGCAGCGGCTTCTTCACCACATTCTTTGGAACATTCTTGAAACATGGGTCCAGAGCAGTCACCACACTGTACAACTTATCTCCACCAATCTTCTTAAACTGGGTGCTGTTCTCGATCATGTTCTGTAATGAAATTCCCAGTCTTTCAGCCCTCTGTCCATCATCTTGTAGTGCTAGAGAGTTGGTGATTTCTTCGACTTGTGTCCTCAATAATACGAGCGAGGCCAAGCTCTGGCTGAGTGTTCCATCGGCCCTGCTCACAAACTCCGTCATGACTTGAAAGGGTGCCAGCAGAGCAAGGAGAGCATCTATTGTATCTCAGTGTGTTATATTTAGCTGCATAGCTGGGGCATCCTTTACAGAGCTTGATGCCACAGCAAAGAAAGTCTCAATCGCAAGTCGTTGCGAATGTACTCTTTTTAGCATCTCATACGTTGAGTTCCAACGTGTGCAGACATCGTTTGGGAAGAACTGAAGTGCAACTTGTCTCTCCTCCTGCATTTCCCTGAGCACGCGGCGAGATTTTCCCGATCGATGAAAGTGCGTCACCAATTTCTTAGCACGGTCTACTGTGTCCTTAACTGTTGTGTCGGATTCTAGAAATTTTTTTGCCACCAGATTCATTGAATGAGCCATGCAGGAAACCTTTTGGCTCCCGCATTCAGAAATCCCTTTCACGATATTTGCCCCATTATCTGACACAATGCACCCAATGGAGATATCAAGGGAAGCCAACCATTCACGTGTCAATTGTGATAATTTAGCATGGATGTTTTCAGCACTGTGTTGTTCTGGAAAGTGTTCCAATGCAAGCATGGCTTGCTTCCTTACCAGTCTGTTATTGGTGTTTCTTTGAATCCAGTGTGCAGTAATGCACAGGTACTCCATGCGCTGTGCACTGTGTTTTCTTCCCTAAATGCAGAACTTTTACATTTATCTTCATTGAATTCCATTTTATTGTCAGCCCAAATTCCCGACCAATCAAAAAAATAATTTAAAAAATTGAGTTCTTGTTCTGTCTTCCAAGGTGTTGGCTACCCCTGCTAGTTTTGTATCATCTGCAAACCTGATAAGTACTCACTACGCTCCTTCATCAAAGTCATTAATAATGATATTGAGTAGGTCTGGATACAGGACAGACAGATATTCCACTCAGTACTTCCCTTCGGTTTGATGATGAGGCATTAACGATCACATTTTGAGTATGATTTTCAACCAGCTGTGAATCTACCTTGTTATAGTATTTTCCATCCGACACATTGCAAGCTTGTCAATAAGGACATCATGTGGAACTTTGACTGCACTCACACCTTCAGCAGTGGGCCAGTCTGCACATATTTTGGCTCCAGGAGAGAATTTGGAAGTAAAAATATGTGTGGAGTTTGGCCAGTGCAAAAGCCCCCCACCCCCACGTGGCTTTGCCGGCAACCATCCAGAAGAGTGCAGAGCTGGATTTCTCTCCTCTGCACTCTTCTGGGTGACTGCTGACAAAGCTGTGGGGCGGGGAGAGCTTTCACTCCAGTCAAACCCCATACATATTTTGGTTTCTGGATTCTCTCCTGGAGCCAAAATATGCACAGACCGGCCCAACACCGAAGGTGTGAAGGCAGTCTTTGTCAAACACTTTGCTGAAATCAAGATATATTATGTCCACAACATTCTCTTCACCCACTAAACTAGTTACTCTTTCAAAGAAGGAGAAAAGAATAGTCTGGCATGGCTTGTTCCTGAAAAATCTATGCTGGCTATAATTAATTACTAATTACCACATTGTCATCAATTCACTTACTGATTGACTGTTTTGTTATCTGTTTTAATATCTTCCCAAGTATTGAAGTTCGGCTGAATGATCTATAATTTAACCGATCCTTATTTTCAGATTTTTTTTAAAGATACGGATAATGCTTTCCCATCTCCAGTTTTCTGGCACTTAAACGTCTTTCTAAGTGTTCTCAAATATAATTGACCAGAAGTTCTTTGGATTAACCATTTTTGAGCCCTGTATGGCAGAGATCAGTGCCATGTTGGCCCTAATTCATGTTTATTAGAGGAGACCTTCTTGCTGCCCTGGCCACTGGTGTCGGCTTTGGAAGTGGCTGAAACTGTTAAATCCTTTAAGAGTGGAAAGGCTCCAGGACCAGATATGGTTCCAATAAAATTGATCAAATGTTTTCTAGGGCCCCAATGCTGGCCTCTCTCTTCACCGCCATAAACAATTCTGGCAAAATACCCCTTAAATGGGGGAAAGCGGTAGCAGATCCCATTTTCAAAAAGGGAGATCGCTCCTTGCCGCCAATTAGCCTGCTTTGCACCACCAGTAAGATCTATGGAAAATTGCTGCTGGGGAAGCTGAATAGCTGGATAGGGGACAATCAGGTCCTGGCCCTGGAACAGGCTGGATTCCAGGGTGGGCGCTCCACTACTGAGCATTGTCTTGTTCAGAAGCATCTAATAGACAAGTATGTTGCCAAGAACGGGAAGCTGTATGTAGCCTTCTTGGACCTCTGAGCTACTTTCAACCTTGTGAATAGTGCTATTTTGTGGGAAAAGCTGACCCTTTTGGGTATGGATGGGCGCTTGCTCTTCCTTCTCCAGCAGTTACATGCTAACACATCCCTCTCAGTGAAGATAGACCCATCTGGTCACCTGACAGCAGAAATTTTGACGCTGTCGGGGGTCAGGCAGGATGTGTGTTAACACCTGTTTTATTTAATCTCTTTATAAACACCGTGGCTTCTCTATTAGCCTCTTCTTTTCCCCCCTCCCCTAAACTTGCCGACCGTATGGTGGGATGTCTGCTACATGCAGATAATATAGCGAGAATGTCTCAGACTAGGGTGGGTTTAAATAGACAGTTACCTTGTTTTGTAGATTTTTCTCACCAAAATAGACTCGAGATTAATTATGATAAATCCGAAATAATCCTTTTTTCTAAAACTCGTAAGGTTTACCAGTGAGTTATCAGAGGCCACAGTATTATTCAGGTTAAAACATTCCAGTATCTAGGCTTGCTTTTTTCAGCATCAGGGGCTTGGAAAGGCCACTTGGAGAGGGCCTTATCAGCTGTTAGGGGTTCCATTGTATCCCTGGGCAGACTTTTCAGTAACTCTGGAAGGAGGACGTTAGCCCCCGCAATTAAAGTTTTGAACACCAGAGTATGGGCTCAGCTGCTCTATGGGGCAGAGGTTTGGACCCCTTATGTTATATCGAAGCTGGGGAAACTTGACAGTGTCCAAACACATTTTTTTCCAGCGGCTGCTGAGGATTCCTAGCTCCACGTCTTTTGCAGCCATCAGGCAGGAGGTTGGTCAGGTCAGGTGGTCTATTATGGCCTGGATGGCTGTTCTGTGATTTTGGATCAGGTCGACCTTAACCCCTGGCAAGGGCTTGATGTCCTTCTGGATTAGGAATACCTTTAGGAGTCCTTGGCAGAAGGCTGTTGAGCTCTTTTTGAGGCAACTGGGGTTCCACTCAGATTACTGGTCTGGGAAGGAGCCGGCAGCGGTGTTGAAAGAGCTAATTCGAAGGTTAGAGGACAGGAAATTCCAGGAGGAGACAGCAGCGATCTGAGCGTTGCGCTATTTGGTGGATTATCTTCCCTTTATTAGGACCAGGCCTGGCACAGCTGCTTATTTGCTGTCATCTATCTCGCAGAGGGGTAAATATCTATTCTTGTGCACTCAAGAAAATGCTCTGCCCACCGCAGTTCTGGAGGGTCGAGTCCATGCAGTCGATTTTGCAGATTGCACTTGCCCTTTTGACCAGCAACATGTGGAATCTGTCTCCCATATATTGTTCTATTGTCATCTATATGATGTAATTGGTTTAAAACATCTTGCCACCTTTCTCCAGAAATTTTATTTTATTTTTATTTTATTTTATAGATTTATATTTAAATTACCAGGTCGTACGGAGCACAGTTTATATATTTTGGCATTGGCAGATGTAGATCCATCTATTACAGCAACTGTCTCACAGTTTTTGATTGAGGCAATAAATTTGCATACGCTTTTTCTCCAGTTCAAGAAACTTTTGAGTGAGGATATTTGAATGATGGCACATTTTTCCTTGGTTATGTCTTTTTGTGGTTTATGTGCTTATATATATATTGTTATACTTTTAAAGCTTGGAATGTCCTGATTTTGATATTTGGTATGTCTTATATGTTTACATGTTTTTTATGTTTTGTTGTTCTCAATTTATTGGCTTTTGCCACAAATAAATAAATAAATAAATATAATTGACATAGGTTCTGAAAGTACTTCATCAAGTTCTTTCAGTAACCTAGTAGTGTCATTTATCTGGCTCTGGAGACTGGAATTCATTCAAAGTAGCCAGGTATTCTCAAACCACCTCTTTATTTATTCTGGCCTGCAATCTTTCCCCCTCATTTTTCATACTAGACTAGACAGAGTTTCCCTTTTTTGTGAAAACTGAGATAAATACGACTTGAAAGGTTCAGTCTTCTCTCTGTCTCCTATAAACATTTTACCATCTACACTGAGCAGTGGACCCTCCACTTCTCTAGACTTCTTACTTCTGACATACTTTTAAAAGCCTTTTCCTTTTTGTTGTTTTTAGTACCCCTCACTAGCTTTAGCTTATTTTGTGCTTTAGCCTTTTTGACACTGTCTCTTTGAGATTGGTTTCATGTCTTTATGCATCCTTGGTAAGGTGTTCCTCCTTCTCTACCATTTTGATTTGAGCTCATTGGTAAGCTCCTTTTTTAGTAACATTGATTTCTTTGGATGTCTCCCATTTTTCTTTTTCATTGGAATAGTTTCAGTTTTCTTTCTTTCTTTCTTTCTTTCTTTCTTTCTTTCTTTCTTTCTTTCTTTCTTTGTTCTGGAGGTGTGTAAACACACATGCCAGTGGATCTGAGTGATGAGACAATGCCTACTGAAGCCCAGGTTTTCTCCATGAAGCTCCCATACAGCTCTCACATGAACAAATGAACCCAATAAACAAAGAGATGCTGTAAACTGCCTTCCTCCCCCCCACCCCCCACAATGACATACAGACGTGAACACTGGGTACAGGAAGCTTTTTCTCCATCACCCCCACACCCCATGTCCTGGACTGGCCCCTGTGGTCGGTCAGGGGCACCCTCTTGGAGGTCCCCCAGGTATTTATTTATTTTTTTGTATAATATTCCGGGTAGCTACCTTCAAGAGGGCATTCCACGGCTGTGGAATTCCCTCCTGGTGGAGATTCACCTCTCTCCAGATCTCCCATCCTTCCATACACCGTGAAAGACCCGGATGTTTTGCCAGGCATTTGGAGAGGGGGATGGGTGGTGGGTGGGTGGCTTCTTTGGGTGGAGAAGAGGTATTTGTTTCTTATCAGGCTTCAGTTATTTTATTTGATGTTTATTTATTATGAATATATTTTATATGTTTAATATATGTTGTTCACTGCCCTGAGCTGCCAGTAGGCAGGAGGGGGCAGGTTACAGATGATGATGATGATGATGAAGATGATGATGATGATGATGATGATGATGATGATGATGATGATGATGAACAACAACAACAGCTTGCATGTGTGACTTTTGATCTAGGGCTGAATCGAGTCATGAAAAACCTACTTGCAAGTATTTGCCCAAGTTCCAAGGACAGGACTGTCCGAAGACCCTTGGCAAATACTCGCAAGTAGTTTATGAGGGTGGGGGCTGAGAGCAGGGGCTGAGGAGGGGGCCAGAGTGACCTGAGGGGAAGAGAATGGGCCAGGCAAGAGGGGGTGGAGGGTCTAGCAGGAGCTGAGGGGGTAGAGTACTCACCCTCCAGAGGGGCTCTGTCAGTGGGTGGCTTTCTCTGGACTGCATAAGTTGGGGGGGGGAGTTGTGCATGATCAGAGGGATCAAATGGCCCCTTCTGAGCTTGCTCAGACCTTTCCAAGATGGCACAGAAAAAGCCCCATATGTTGCCTATTCGAGAATTTATCTGAATACTGGTACTGGACCCAGTACCAGGCTGATTCCTCAGTTACTCAGTAAAACAAAGTTGAATACTTAGATACTCAGTAAAATAAGAGTAATTTCAAATACTGAGTTTCAGCACTAGTTTTTCCTTTACAGAGGTATTTCAAATACTGAGTTTTAGCACTAGTTTTTCCTTTACAGAGGTAAAGGAGGTACCTTTACCTCCTTTACCTTTGCTCTTTACTTCTGCCCTCTTTACAGAGAACAAGTACAAAATGCCTCAAGTTCCTTTTGTTTTGAGATCTGTCTGTTGTAATCTTAAAGAGACAATATCGCAATATACTATATCTCCCCTCTTCAAGCTTTTTTTAGACAAAGAAATAAACAATAAAATATGACAAAGGCAAACACACACACATCTATATTTCAAACATTGCCAACCAAAAAGGTCTTAATACTAAACCAATATCACTGATCTCCACAGTTTCATATTCAACATATGGGTCAGAGGTTACTAACACTTGGTCTCACAGAGCACAATCTACCATTGGCTCAGTCTTCTTTTCCTGGTAGCTCCTGCATGAACATTTTGTATAAGTCTCAGTACTGTGCAGGGGTGTCTATATATCAGGTGTGTGTATATATCAGTCTACTTTTCCTGGTAGCTCTTGCATGCTGAGACTTATACAACATTTTCATGCAGGAGCTACCAGGAAAATTAGACTGAGCCAATATATACACACATATCTTCACGGTACTGAGACTTATGGTGCCCACTTTAGGTTAATGTCTTCTGATGATACTGCTGTCCCTTGCACATATGACTCTGTTGATACTGGCCCAGGTCGCTGTCTCTCTGGTACAGATAGTGGTTGTTGTCCCTTTGGTTCTTCAGGTATGTCTGTGTTCTGTATCTGTCATTGACTTCGTAGTTGACCTGTTATTGACTGTCATAGACTCTGGATATGGCCTGTTGCATGTATATTTTTTATCCTGCTGGTGTGTCTACATGGTATAAACGTGGCTCTGGATCTGAAGCTACTGTCATTGTGGGTTGACAAAAATGAGCCATTTCAATGCAGACTGAATCTCCTGGGTAGAACACTGACAGTAGCTTAGCTGTTCAGTCATAATAGTCCTTCAGCCATTGCTCCATCTGCTTTAATCTTCTGTGGGTTCCCTGAGGATGGTGTTATGTGATGATGATATGGGTCAAAGTGAGGATGTAAGGGAAGGGTCATTCTCAGCTAGGACTGCACCGAATAGTAAACAGAAAAAGAAATGCTAGTATTTCCAAGTTTCCATATATCAGATCTGAGTATTCAGCCAGTTCTCGGTGAATAAGCCAAATATTTGATACTCGGTACTCAGTAAAATACTTGGTAAAATAAAACCAAATACCGAGTATTTTCTCAGTACTGATTTCCCTTATATAGGACCAGGAAAAGACCTGTATGTTGCAGGAAAAGCCTCATATGTTGCCCATCCAAGGATTTACCTGAGTATCAGGCTGATTCCTCGGTCACTCAGTTCTTGGTAAAGCCGAATCAAATATCGAGATGCTTGGGAAAAAACGAGTAATTTCAAATACTGATTCTCAGTGGACAGTCAAGGATGCTCCACCTTGGATGTATTGGGCAAGAAAACTGATAATCCAAATTAATGATTTTCATTTTATTTTTTTTGTCATGGGGAGGTTTCATGTTGAATATTGCAACCCCTTTACTCTCATCTGGTCTCACTCCTTGTGCTGAGAAATTATGTCCTGTGTTTTTGACTTGCTTCTTTGACCATAAACTGGATTTTGTCTGGATTGAACTTTAGTAGGACTGAAACTCGATTTTGACTTTTTCTTGGTTATCACAAGAATCTCAATTTTTATCTCATTTTAAAGGAGAAACAATAACCAAGAAAATTGAACTCTCTTGACAATTCTTTGTCGAGAATCTTTTTAATAAACCAATAAAACAATAACTAATAAACATTGTGACAAACCAATAACCAATAAACCAATAACAAATAACCAATAAACCAATAACCAAATAACCAATAAATCAATAACCAATAAACATGGCAATCAACCAATAAACCATTAACCAATAAATAATAATAAATAAAAACCAATAACCAATAACAAAAAAAGTAATAAACCAATAACCAAGAAACATGGTAATAAACCAATCAACCAATAAACACAGTAACCAATAAACACAGTCATTTGCAAATCACAGTAGCCAGTAAACATGACACACAGTAAATCGCAATATCAATACAACCAATAAATGGCAATAACCAGTAAACACGGTAAACAATAAATGGTAACTTGTGATAACCAATCAATCAAGTTTTGTTTGAGATCTCAATTGGGGTTCCAAAAAGTTGCAAAAACTCAGCAGCAATTCTCTATTCCTGCAAAATTATTGCGAGAATCAATTTGATTTTTGTTTCAGCACTAAACTTTACATTCTCTGCAAAGGCTCTTTCCATCACTTGTTTCAGGATCTGGGTTATGTTCTTCCTCTGTTGATGCTGCTATGATCATGTCATCAGCTATTATGTGGACATTTGTGCTGAGAAAAATTTTGTCCTGTGCCTGCAAACTTCAGTGGAGAAAAAACTGCTATGCAATCTAAGTGTCTCTTTAATATGGATGAGCACAAACCTGTTACCTCTTCAAAACCGATTATTCTTAAGGTTACAATAGTTCCTGAACAGTGCCAAAACCTCCTACATACTGTGGCCCTCTGCACTTGCCTGTTGTGCTTAAGGTGTTGTAAATTTCTAGGGCATCTTCCTGCACAGTAGGGCTGCACTTAATTTTTTTTTTTTTTTTTTAAAAGCGTGAGTATTCTCCAGTGTCTGAGGACTAGTCATGCATGTTGCATTCATGCATTCAGCATGTTGTGGTTCAGTCCAGCAAATCTGTGAACTGCAGTTGCTGGTGGCATCATGTTATGTGCTGTGTACTAGGTATTCAAAGATAGTTTGAAGTCAAGGTGTTTAGGCCAGGAGTCCTTTCTTTATTAGTGTGAGCAGCTACAAAATGGCTTCTGCCTCAAGTTCTTTATTTTGAGCTCTACCTGATGTAATCTTAAAAAGACAATATCACAATACACTACACAGATGATATCTTGTATTGTTGGCCCAACTTCTGTTAGTGAGAGGATGCAAGCCTTTGAGCCACAGAGGCCCTTCCTCAGGCTGGTAAGAGGTCAGAACTATAGACTGAACAAATATAGGTCAGGTTTATATAACAAGGCACAATGTCTCGTGAGGGAGCTGTTGGGGGGCAATATACGTCAAACAATTCAAAACTAGGATGCTAAAGATCATTGATAATGGCAAGCAATAGGGTGGCCATATATGCAAACTGTAGAGGACACTTATGAGAAATACAGATTGCAGGGTGCATTGGATCCAATGCAGTCCAAGAACCTCTATTTCTCATGTGTCCTCTAAAATTTTCAGTTCTGGCCACCCTAGTAAACAAAGATAAATAGATACCAGTAAACACAGATAGAGAACTAAGTCAAAGAAAATATTTGGGTTGATAGGAGACAGCTTTCAAAAAGCAAGGAACTATCATATCAAAGAGACTGAGTACAAAGTAGAAAACAGTTACTTTAAGCTGGCTGGCTGTCAGACTGTGGCCTGTAGGTTACTTACAAATATCTGTAACCCAATGGAATCCTGTCTCCTGCTGGCTCTGAATGGAGCTCCCCCAGGACAGTGTATTTAACTTGACCTGTGCATCGCCTTCTTGAGTAACATCATAGGAGCAGGAATTAAAGGGCTGCAGAAGGCAGTGCAATGGAGGATATATCCTTGTCGAGCTCTCATTTCCCAGGAAGGGTTGCAGCGCCATATCCCCTGGGAGGCTGACAGGCTAGCAAAGACTGTTGGGGGGATGGATTTCAGGCCCTCTGCTTGCCAGTCCAGGAAGAGAAATCAATACTCTGCTTACACACAGGGCACAAGTAAACACTGAAGTGCTGTGTTCCCTGCATTGAGCACAGCTGCTTGAACCAGCACTGCTGACAGCATTGCACAGTGGTATAATTCAGGTTTGAAGCTATTCAGATTCTTTGCTCCCACAACTGCCCCAGAATCTTATTCCAGTAGTTCACTGCTCTAATTGTTAAAAACCTTCTTCTAATTTCAGCCTAAATTTATTGATAACCAGCTTGTATCCATTAGTTCTTGTACTCACTCTCCCTTTTAGTTTGAACAAATCTTCCCCTTCTAATGTATAAACTCCCCTGATATATTTATACAATGTAATCATATCTCCCCTCAGCCTTCTTTTTGATAGACTAAATAAGCCAAGCTTCTTCATCCTCATCTCAATGGGTAAATCCTCAATCCCTCTAATCATTCTGGTATCTCTACATTGCATTTGTTCCAGTTGAACCCTTACCTTTTGTCATGAAAAAAGCTACACTCGCGTTGTCATGGGGTGGATTGCAACCCCAAGCAGATTTTGGCCTGGGGATTGAAAGTGTGCAATAAAATGTAAATTTTTTTACAGTAGCCACACAATCTATGCCCAGCACACACACACAGAGGCATTATAGAGTCTGAATTGGGGTGGGTTTCCACTCCAATAGAAAGTTGACGCTGGGGTGATTTGTACCCCAGGCATTGTTTGTGTGTGTTTTTTATTATAGAAGACAAATGGTAAGAGATATTTGGATGAAATTTGAGTAAGTTATGCCCAGACATGCTGGTGACAATGTCCTAAAATCTCAAACTTGTAGAGCCACAAATTACCATATTTATTCATGTTTTTTTCCATCTGGGGATTTCTATCTCAAGCTGACTTTGGCCTGGGGATCGAAAGTGTGCAATAAAATGTAACTTTTTTTTACAGTAGCCACACAATCTATGCCCAGAATACACACACAGAGATTATAGAGTCTGTTTTATGAGAAATACCAGCTCCACACATGAATAAATAGCAACCAACAAGTTTTTATGAACTTTAACTATCTATATAAGTTAAAGTAGTGCTCCCCAAGAGCCAGCCCACACACTGCCTCATTTCTATCCCCCAGTGCAACCTCTTCCAGCCAGCCAGCCCCTCAGTGCCTCCATTCACCCCTATGCCTGCCATTCTCTGCGTGCCTGCACCCCTGCATGCCTGCCATTCCCTGCATGCTTGCACCCCTGCATGCCTGCCATCCCCTGCATCCCTGCATGCCTGCCATCCGCTGCATGCCTGCCACCTCTGGATGCCTGCCATTCCCTGTGTCCCTGCAATCCCTGCACTCCTGCATGCCTGCCATCCCTGCACGCCTGCCATTCACTGTGCTCTGTCATCCTTCATTCCCCTCCTTGAAGCCCCCAGCCAGTGACCACACCACACAAAATCTTCCAGGGAGGAAGAATGGCCACTCTGCCCCTGGACTTGAGGATGTGGCTATCACCTGCTAATCACCTGCTAATGGCCGAGGGTGAAGGGGCGCGCCAACAGACGTGTGCACCATTGCCCCTGGCCGTGGTCCGAACCACCCCACGGCCCGTGTTGAAAGCGCCTGTCCGTAATGTCTAAAGTGGCACACACCCCCGAAGGGGGCGGGGCCACATGGTGCAGCATGTTGCCACATGGCCCCACCCCCTGCATTCCCCAGCGGCCCTCCTCCCTCCAGACGTGGGGTGACAGCAGCCAATCCGGCTGCTGCCGCAACCACATGCGGCGGTGAAAGCCATTGACCGCGGTGAACGATAAGTAACCAGATGTTACTTTCCGTTCACCATGGCTGTGGTGGCCTTTCACCACACTTCTCGACCTCCTCATGTCCGGAGCTCCATAAGTGTGGTGAATGCAAACACGTGCCGCGTTTGACTGTGGTGCACATCTGGCGGTAAGCCAACAGCCATAGGGGTTGTGATGGGCCAGGGTAATTATGGTCTTTTAGGGAGGTGAAGAACAGCTGTGAGGAGGGACAGGTGTTTAGTTCCTGTCCTTACACAGGCCCCCAGGCAGGTGATACAGGGATCAGGATCAGAGGAGCCCATTGTCTGGAGCTGCTGTTGCTGAATGCGAGGTCAGTCGGCAATAAATCAACAACAATCCGGGAATTGATTCTGGATCAATCGGCCGGTCTTGTATGTATTACAGAGACCTGGCTGGACAATGAGTTGGGGCTTATATTGGCTGACCGTGTTCCAGACGGGTACTCTGTACAGCACTAGCCCAGGTCAGAGGGATGGGGAGGTGGTGTACCTGTTGTTTTTAAGGATACTTGGTCTGTGAGGTGGTTTCCTGGACATGGAGGGGGTCCACCTTGTGATCGATTTGGCAGGAGACAGATTAAGGCTGCTTTTGGTATACCATGCACCTACTTGTACCGCAGCATCCCTACCATGCTCTAGCGGAACTGGTATTGGAAGTGGTCTTGTGATCCCCGAAGACCTTGGTCCTGGGAGATTTCAATATCCACACTGATGCCAGCTTGGGGGGAGCAGAGCGTGAGTTCATGGACGCCATGACAACCAATGGCCTGTCAAAGAGGGTTAAGGGCCCGACACATGAGGGGGGAACCCTTGACCTGATGTTCTGCACTGGCCTTGAGGCAGGGGATCCGGTGGTGGGGGATGTAACAGTTTTACCCCTGTCATGGACGGATCATTACCTCCTCCGGACCAATCTCCTGGTGCATGTCTGCCCCCAGAAGGGTGCAGGATCAATTTTTTGGGTCCGCCTCTGGAGACTTATAGAACCAGAGAGGTTCCGAATGCTCTAGGGGAATTGCCTCCTGATCTTGATGATCGGTCACTCGATGACCTCATTGCCTTCTGGGACAGCTTGTTGGCTGAGGCTATTGACCGAACAGCTCCCAAGCATCCGCTTCCATAAAGTCAATGACGGAGGTCGTCATGGTTTACGGAGGACCTCCGCCAGATGAAGCAGGATGGATGGCGGTTGGAGCAACAGTGGGGTCGAACTCATGCTGAAACTGACTGATTTCAGCATACAGCCAGTTTAAGAGCTTATGCTTTTGCAATACAGGCAGCAAAGAAAGAGTTCTTTGCTACCCTTATTGTGTCTGCGAAGTCACGTCAAGCTGATCTTTTCCGGGTGGTGCAGAGGCTGGTCAGTCCAGCCTCTCTCCGCCTAGAACTGGAATTTTCCAGTACCCACTGTGACATGTTTGCTGACTTTTTTGTAGATAAAATTGCCCAGATTCACCATGATCTTGATGCTGCATTAATGACAGTGGATGAATCAGAGGTACAGGAAGCCCTGCTATGTCTGTAACCACAGATCAGTTTAAGTGGATGTCACCCACAGATGTGACGGATGTTCTTGGGACAGTCCAGGCCACCTGTTGTGAATTAGATTTGTGCCCATCCTGACTGGTGAAAGCCAGTCGGGAGACATTAGGGCCATTGCTGGCAGGGGTGATCAAAGGGTGCCGAGCCGTCTCAAAGAGGTGGTGGTACAGTCTCTACTCAAAAAGACATCTTTGAGCATTGAATCCCCAGCCAGATATCGGCCAGTCTCTAACCTTCCCCTTTTAGGGAAGTTTATTGAACGGTGGTGGCCCAGCAGTTATGGGGGCATCTGGACTGGGTCTGTTTTCTTGATCCTTTGAAGTCTGGCTTTCACCCTGGGTTTGGCACGGAGACTGCACTTGTGGCCTTGGTTGATGACCTGCGCCATGAGCTAGATCAGAGCAGATCCACAATTTTGATTTTACTGGATCTGTCAGTGGCGTTCGATACCGTAGATCATGAGTTGTTGGTGGCGAGGCTGCGGGACCTAGCCAGGTTGAGGGGAATTGTTCTTGAATGGTTCCGCTCATTCCTGGCTGGAAGAACTCAGCGGGTGGTTCTTGGGAAATGTACATCATCTCCCCAGAATCTCAAGTGTGGAGTCCCGCAGGTTTCTGTTCTGTCCCCCATCCTGTTCAACGTGTATATGCAATCTTTGGCTGAGGTCATGAGAGGGTTCGACATACGATGTCATCAGTACACCAATGATACATAGCTTTACCTCTCATTTTTGAGTGACTTAGGTCCAGCAGTCACGGTGCTTACACGGTGCTTGGCAGCTGTGGGTAGGGCTGAAGCGGTAACTCCTTTTTCCGTTCTGCTATTTCATTCCACCATTTCAGAAACGCCCATGACGTTCCACAGCTTTTCCACCGGCATTCCACTAATTCTGCCGGCATTCCACTAATTTGGAAACTGTTGGAACAATCACAGAAACTGTCGGAACTAGCATTTTTTGTTACTTCGCAGTGCTGGTGGAAATTGCGGAAGATAAAAACTGTCGGAAAAAACATTATTCCACTATTTTTGCAGCCTTTGGAAGTAGCAGAATGAAGGTAGGGGAATGAAAGTAGCGGAATGGTGGAATTAGTGGAATGAAAGTAGTGGAATGAATGTCTCTATCGCATCATGCTGCTCATTACGGAAGAGCTTTTTCTGTCAGAAAAAGTTACCGTAGTGGCTTGCCGCTTCAGTCCTAGCTGTAGGGGACTGGATGAGGGCGAGTCATCTGAGGCTGAATCCTGACAAGATGGAGGTGATGTTGGTGGGGAGGGCTGAGGGTGTGGTGACTCCCATCATTGGTGGGGTCTGCCCCCCTCTGACTGCTCAGGTTCATAGTCTGGGGTTTCTCCTTGACCCACGGCTTTGCCTGGATGGTCAGGTGGAGACTGTAGCAAAGAGAGCATTTTGCCAATTACATCTGGTGCGATGGCTGTGACCGTATGTCTCGGACTCGGATCTGGCCACCATCGTCCATGATTTCCTTACCTCTCGACTGCACTATTGCAACGCATTCTTCGGCGGGCTGCCCTTGATGATGGTCCAGAGGTTGCAGCTAGTGCAGAATTGGACGGCCCACCTCCTGATAGGGACAGGCCCCCGTGAGTACATTATACCAGTGCAGTACTCTGCACTGGCTGTCTATTGTCTTCTGGGCTCAATTAAAGGTGCTGGTTATGACCTATAAAGCCCTAAACAGCTTGTCCTGTTTACCTGCCAGACTGTCTCGGACCTCTTCTTTTTTTTTAAACCCTTGCAGTCGGCCAGGGGCACCCAGCTCAAAGTCCCCCAGGTACACTGGGTAGCAACAGCAGAAAGGCCGTTCTTGGTGGCCGCACCTCAGGTGTAGAATTCCCTCCCGTTGGAGGCCTGTTTGTCCCAAGACCTCTTTCCATAGATGTTGTAAAACCTGGCTATTCTGGCAGGCCTTTGGGGAGGGTAGGGTTTTATTGTTTTATTGCCTGAACCCGCTATGTCTATTTTATATTTTTATGCTTTGTAGTATTTTGGATGTTTTTATTATTGTTATTTTATGGTTGTGTTGTATGCCGCCCCGAGCTGCCGTTGTGCAGGAGGGAGCGGGCTACAAATGCTTGTATAAATAAATAAATAAATAAATAAATGCATGAATAAATAAATAAGCAATGAAGTGTTAATAAGTGTTTGTCTGCTGAATCCGGCACAAACCTTACATGGCTGGGAGCCAGGTATAAGATAACAAAACCTGTTACTTTACTGGCCAAAAAGATACTGGTTTATTACATGGATGGAGGTGGGTGGGTGGGATGGGTTTTTAGCTCTGGTGGGTGGAGGTGGGTGGGTGTCCATTTACATGGACACACATCCACATCTACCCATCGCACACCCATCTCCAGTCACCTCCACCCATGGAGTCTCCTCCGGTTTTCCAGAGGACTCAGTGGGTGGAGATGGGTGTGTGATGGGTGGAGGTGGGTGTTGTGTGGGAGCCTGCCCCATCTATCCTGCTTGGTGTTCACACGGGTGAACACAGGGCAGACACCCATCCCCCCCCCCCACACTACCAGACATATACATGGATGCCTCCCCTCCTCGCACCCTCCCCAAACACCAAGCAGGGGCAGCATCCGTGTAAAAACGGCCTATGTTGGAGGGTATGTTGCACCTACTGGGACAAGGCCTCCCTGCAAATGGGACATGAAGATTGGAAGATTTAGGATCTCTCTTCTCTACCTGCCTAAGGTTGATTCCAGAATTCAAGTTCAGGTCAGCAGACTCTGATAGTAGCTACTCCCTCTCTCTCTCTCTCTCTCTCTCTCTCTCTCTCTCTCTCTCTCTCTCNNNNTCTCTCTCTCTCTCTCTCTCTCTCTCTCTCTCTCTCTCTCTCTCTCACACACACACACACACACACACACACACACACACACACACACAGAGACTCTGGTTGTGCATCTCCTGTACCACCATGACTCTAGCCCTTTAGACATGGAGTAGTACATGCAAAAACCAAAGCCAGTTCTGCATGACCAGGTGCAAGTGCCTCTCTAGCTACTGTTTATCTGCAGACCCAAGCCAGATTCATTCCAGCGTGCCAACTTTCGAAGGAGTAGAGGCCAAACTCCTTCATGGGGTGATGTGATTACAGCCAGCTGCAGAAAATACCACAGTGAGGGACACTGTGTAAATGCTAAATTGACGAATGAAGGAATTAATTAATTCTAGGACTCTGTTGAGGGCAGAAATCTCTCCCTGAACCCATGCTTTCGTAGCAGAAGGATTCTGGGGAAGACTGTGCACAGCAGTAAGTCCTGCCCCTGCTACCCTAATGCAGAGACATAGGCCTTCAGGATCTGACAAGCACGTAAGAATGAAAAGTTCAGAACTGCTCGAGAGATGTAAGTGTCTTGGAAGCAAAGAGCCGTTTGGGCTGCAACGCACCTGCTGTGTGCCGCTACCCATCTCCTGCACAGAGAGAAAAGGTCACCCTTCAGCCAGATGGAGTCACCTCGCACCCCATTGCTGGGTGACTGAAATCTCACTCCCCTTAATGAGATGACCTTCACCTTGGTGAACATGTGAACTGTTCCTGCAGTAGCTGTCAGGTCAGATTAAGCAGATATTTAGTTCTGCCCAATTTAGTTCAGAAGGAGATGCTTAGCACAAGCATTTGGAATTAGATTGAGGGGGTGGGTGGTTTGGGGGTTTGGGTGTGAGAAGGGGTTGTTTGGGGAGGTGGTATTTGGTGGGTTTTTAAAGTTTTTTTCCAGTTATTTTACATTTTAAAATATATTTTTATGTAAGCCACCCTGAGCCTCTGGGAAGGAGGGGGTATACATTCAAATAAATAAATAAATAAATAAAATAAAGCAGCAGTTGAAGAAAGGGATTTCTTTCTTTCTTTCTTACTAGTGAAGTGTTGGTGAAAGTAGACAAGTAGAACTACTCTGCTGACTCCGCCCGGCTGCTGGAACAAGTGAGTTCCTAGGCCATCAGCTTAAGAGTGTCATACCTGAGACAGCAGGAGCTGGGGCAGGGTGTGTACAGTGCTGGGTAATCATGCACCCTCTGAACATGTACCTTCATCTAAAGCTCTCCAAGCTTAAAAAACCTCCACCCCTCTCCAACAATGCATTTGAAGCACAGTACAGCACAGCACAGCAGAAAATTAATTTCAAATTGAAATTTTGGCAAACATTAAACTTTTGAATTTGAAATTTCAGTTTCCATATTTGACTAACTCCAGAGCAGACCGTCTCCCCAGGAGAAGAGCTAATGCGATCATCCTGTGAACTAAGGAGAGGTGATTTGAGCTACTCAGCAGATGGGAAACTGTACCACTGAGAAGTCAGTGGTGCCACACAAACCATATCTAACTGACTTCTCCCAAGATCACACATTATGCCCCTGGACTCCGGTAGTAAATTGCCCTGTCGGTGGCCCCCTATATCTGTGCCCGACCGGCTTCCAAATTCGGGGCCGGCCGGGTGGGGAGCCCCCCTTGTTCTCCGGTGCGCCCCCTTGAGGAACAGGGACAACACCCTGTCCTCTTGTGGGGGTGTTCCCGCAGGCTGTGGCCTGTAGCTAATGGCCTTTCAGTTTTCCCCGATGCTCCCTCCCCCGTCCCCTCCCCCGTGCGGGCCCAAGTTCGGCCCCCTCACAGTTCCTTCCACCAGGCTGGGAATATGCTACTGACTCCTTTTCTGCTCCTCCCGGCTTCCTGTCCAGGTGCGGCTCATTGGCCCCTCCCGTGCGAGGGCGCTTTCTGATGATGTCATCCCTGTGCCGCCAGCTGTTGCCTTCGGCCTGCTCCCATTCTCCGGGGAACCCGGAAGTGCTGGGGTTTCTGTCCCCTCGGTCTCCAGGAGGGGTCCAGGCTCCCCTGCCTCCTGGCCCGCCCCGTCTGCTCGGCATTGCCGCCCAAGGTAGCCAGGGTCACGGCCGGCGGCGGGTAAGCTCCTTCCACCTCCCCGGTGCCTTCTGTCTCTCCTGCCAGTCTCGGGGCCCCGCCGGGGTCGGGCCCGTCACACACCCCCATCTTCAAAATGCGGCCCCCGGGGGGTAACATCCTGGGCGCCGACTCACCCTGTCGACACAAAAAGTCTGCATTAGTGTGTAAACATCCCACCCTATGATGTACGGTGAAGCTATAGGGTTGCAACTCTAGGTACCACTGCATCAGGTGGGCATTCTTGTCTTTCATGGCGGCCAGCCATTGTAACAGTGCATGATCGGTGACTAGGGTAAAATCGCCCCTCGCCAGATAGTATCGTAAGGCCACGATCACCCACCGTACTGCCAGGGCCTCTTTCTCGATGGTGGCGAATAGCCGTTCGCGTGCCTCCAGCTTCCAACTGATGTAGGCAATGGGGTGTTCTTTGCCATCCACCATCTGGGCCAGTACCGCCCCTAATCTGATGTCCGAGGCATCTGTTTGTACGATGAAGGGGCGGGTGAAGTCCGGCGTGTGGAGGACAGGGGCGGCGCAAAGCCAATCCTTCAGCTGTTGGAAGGCCTTCCAGAGGTCTTCAGACCACACAATGGGCCCCGTCTGGTGTTTCCCGGTGAGGTCGGTCAAGGGGGCCGCTATCGTGGCAAAGTGGGGCACGTGCTTCCTGTAGTATCCGGCCATCCCCAGGAATTGCTGCACCTGTCGCTTGGATTGGGGCGGGGGCCAGTCCCGGACTGCGCGTATCTTGTCCCATAGCGGCCTGATTCTCCCTTGACCCACTTGATACCCCAGATACACCACCTCCTCTGCAGGTGAGCCAGGTGTTCCGGCCACGAGGGGCTAAACACCACGATGTCGTCAATGTAGGCGGCGGCATACTCTCGATGGGGGGCCAAAACCATATCCATTAGTCTCTGGAACGTGGGCGCTGCCCCGTGGAGTCCGAAGGGCATTCTCACAAATTGAAACAGACCCCTGGGGGTGGCGAAAGCCGTTTTCTATTGGGCCCGGTCCGTCAGGGGGATCTGCCAGTAGCCTTTGGTGAGGTCTAAGGTCGATAAATATTGAGCCGTCCCGAGCCGTTCTAGCAGCCCGTCTATCCGTGGCATAGGATAGGCGTCAAATTGAGAGATCGCATTGTCCTTCCTAAAGTCTATACAAAAGCGTGTTGAGACGTCTGGTTCTGCCACCAGGACCAGCTGACTCCGCCACGGGCTAGTGGATTCCCGGATCACCCCTAATTCCAACATCGTTTCCACTTCTCGATCGATTACGTGGCCCCAATGATGAGGATTTCGTCTGGGGGCTTCTCTTACTACCCTTCCCGGTTCCGTTCGGATGTCATGGTAGACGGCGTGTGTCTGTCCCGGGGTGGGTGTGAATACGTGGGCGAAGGAGGTGAGCAAGTGTTCCAGTTGGTTCTGTTGGGTAGGTGATAAGTCATCTCCAATGTGTACATCGGGGACGCTGGCTCCGCCGGAGGGCTGGGTCGGGGTCAAAGCCACTGTCTCCGTGAGTGACCATGGCTTCTTGGCCTGCCCCCTCCCAGTCGGTCCATTCCTTGAGCAGGTTAATATGGTAGGTCTGCAGTTCGGGTCATCTTCCCGGTTGCCTCACCACGTAATCCACCTCGCCACTTTGCTTAATTATTTCAAACGGTCCTTGCCAGGTGGCCAACAGCTTCGACTCACTGGTCGGCAGGAGAACTAACACCCATTGCCCCAGTTGCAGCCTCCGCACCCATGCCTTCCGGTCATAGTAGGCTTTTCTTTTCTGTTGGGCCTCCAACTCATTGTGTCCCATCCATTCCCATACCTTCTTCAGCCTCTCCCTCATCTGGGCCACATACTGGATCACATTGTCCCGAGGGTTTGGGGACTCCTCCCACCCCTAATTGGCCAAATCTAATAACCCCCGGGGCTGCCTCCCATACAGGAGCTCAAAGGGGGAGAAGCCTAAGGAGGTTTGGCGTACCTCTCGGTAGGCAAATAAGAGGGCGGGTAGCAAAGCCGGCCAGGTCCGGGGTTCCTCCCTCACGAACCTCCTCAACATATTCTTCAACGTTTGGTTGAATCTTTCAACCAACCCGTTGGTCTGAGGGTGGTATATTGACGTCCTCAACTGCTTGATGCGCAGCACTTTACAGACCTGCTTCATTATTTTCCCCATAAAGTTTGTCCCCTGGTCAGTAAGTAGGGCCCAGGGAAACCCCACCCTAGCAAAGATCTTTATCAGCTCCCGTGATATCACCGGGGCCTTTATAGATCTCAGGGCCACCGCCTCGGGGTACTGAGTGGCATAATCCACTAGGACCAACAGGTACCAATGCCCCTCGGCCGACCTCTCCACTGGCCCCACAATATCCATTCCCACCCGCTCGAAGGGTACTCCCACTAACGGGAGAGGGACCAGGGGTGCCGGTGCCACCTTCTGCCGGGAAGTCAACTGGCAATCCGGACAGGAAGCGCAGTACCTCTTAACTCCTTCCCGGATCCCTGGCCAATAAAACCGGCTGGTCAGCCGCTCCCAGGTCTTCTCCGCCCCCATATGCCCGCCGCAGGGGACTTCATGGGCTAACCACAGCAGGTCTTGCTGCACCCTACCCGGGGCTACCAATTGGTGCACTTCGCTCCCCCTGGCGTCTTTCGTCACCCGCTATAATCGGTCGTCCTTCAATTCAAAATGGGGATACCTCACCGGGTCCCCTGGGTTCCGGGGTTGCCCATTTATCACCCTCACATGCTCGTAGGCATGCTGTAAGCTAGGGTCATCCCTTTGAGCTTGTATAAAATCAAAGTTTCTTACCAGGTGAGGTAAGTCACCCAACTGGGGGTCCGGGTGGGCTTCGGGGTCTCCTGCTACCTCGGTGCCTGTCTCTTCCATCTCTTCCCCTAGGAGCCCGGGGGAGCTGGGCAACAAAGTAGCCAGAGCCCCCCAGTCTCATCCCAAGATCACGGGGTGTGCCAATTCGTGTACCACCCCTGCCGTGAGTGTGGTTCGGCGGCCCTGAACCCACAGTCGGACCTCGCACGAGGGGTAGGGTCGCACCTCGCCGTGGATACGCCGAATGAGTACCTGGGGCCCTTAGCCCGAGGCAGTCCCTGCAGCCCTTCCCTCACTAAGGTCTTCCCACACCCCGTATCTACCAGGGCCGGGTACTCGTACTGTCCCACCCAAATCTGTATGAGAGGTTTGGCCCGCTGGCCTGATTCCCCTTGCCACTCCCCCAGCCACCCCTCCGCGAACGTGCAGTCCATTAAAGGGCATTCCCTCTTGAAGTGACCGGGTTTCCCGCACTGAAAGCACACCCTCCCCCCGGGGTTACCACCTCCTCCGCACCTGAGGGGGGGTGCTACGGGTACCCCAGGACTGGCCATCGGTCCTCCTTGAGTCCAGGCCCCTAGGAGTCAGCTCTCCTGGCCTTCCCCTGGCCAGACTCCTCGGGGGCCTAATTCCCGTGTGTGGCTTATGCCTTGGTCGATCCCCCTTCCTTCCTTGACCTTGAGTCCCCCCGCCAGCTTGGGGTACCTATCCTCCCTTACTGCCTGCTTGGGCGCCTCGCATCCTAGCCACCCCCCACTCCCTTCGAAAGACTCATAATTTTCCATCAACTGTATGGCCATCTCCAGGGTGGCCAGTTTGTGATGGGACACCCACGCCCTTCCCCCTAGAGGCAGAATAGACACAAATTGCTCCGTTAGGACCAATTCTACTACTTCCACCGAGGGTCGCTGCTGTGGCTTTAGCCACCGTACCCCATAGGTGCGTAACCTCTGAGTGACCGCCTGGGGGGAGGAGCCAGGGGGGGTACTTCTCGGCTCTGAACCTTCGGCGGTACATTTCCTCTGAGATGTCTAACCCCCCCAGTATGGCCTCCGTTACCCTCTTATAGTCTGCTGCCTCCCCCGGGTCCATCCGGTCATACACTGCTTGGGCGGGGCCCGAGAGGCACGGGGCCAGGGTGATGGCCCATTGGGCCTCTGGCCACCTGGCAGCCATCGCCACCTGCTCAAAGGTGTTCAAAAACACCTCCGGGTCATCCACTGGGCCCATTTTCATTAGGCGTACCGGGGGCCCTTTAGCTTCCCCCCCTCCCGCAGTATTGGCCGCGAGGGGTTTCAAGGCGGGGGTCAGGAGGGCTGCCACTTGTTCCGCCATCTGGGCCTGGCTACGCACTTGGGTGCTAGCCAGGTCCGTGGTGAGTTGTTGCAAAAAAAACCTCTGATTGTCTAATTGGGCATTTTGGGTATCCATTACCCATTTTAGGAGCGCCTTGGGCTCCATCCTATCCCAGGCCGGTGGAGTCCGGGGAGAAGGGTCCCCGAGGTGGTGAGAGGATGTGGGGAAACCCCGTCCATTGCGGCTGACCCTGCTGACTACGGCAGTTGTCGGTGGCCCCTTATATCTGTGCCCGACCGGCTTCCAAATTTGGGGCCAGCCGGGTGGGGAGCCCCCCTTGTTCTCCGGTGCACCCCCTTGAGGAACAGGGACAACACCCTGTCCTCTTGTGGGGGCGTTCCCGCAGGCCGTGGCCTGTAGCTAATGGCCTTTCAGTTTTCCCCGATGCTCCCTCCCCCGCCCCCTCCCCCGTGCGGCCCCAAGTTCGGCCCCCTCACAGTTCCTTCCACCAGGCTGGGAATATGCTACCCGTCTGATCCTCTCGCCATCCACACCCCCTGTGCAGTCTTCCTGGGCTCCTTTTCTTCTCCTCCCGGCTTCCTGTCCAGGTGCGGCTCATTGGCCCCTCCCGTGCGAGGGTGCTTTCTGATGATGTCATCCCTGCGCCGCCAGCTGTTGCCTTCGGCCTGCCCCCGTTCTCCGGGGAACCCGGAAGTGCTGGGGTTTCTGTCCCCTCGGTCTCCAGGAGGGGTCCAGGCTCCCCTGCCTCCCAGCCCACCCCTGTCTGCTCGGCATTGCCGCCCAAGATAGCCAGTGTCATGGCCAGAGGTGGGTAAGCTCCTTCCGCCTCCCCGGTGCCTTCTGTCTCTCCTGCCTGTCTCGGGGCCCCGCTGGGGTCGGGCCCGTCACATGCCCCAAGAGTTTGGAGTCTCCAGATGCTTTTACACATGACAAAAATGGGTTTTTATAAGTGCTTGAGGGAGATAATATCAGGAGTTATAAATACTGGAATTTTGTAATTCCCACACTATTCCCCTTTTATGCAGGGAGATCTCGCAGCTTTGTAAGGGCCTTTTTAAACTTGTGGGATTTCTCCCACAGTTTAAAGCTGTGGCTCTGGGAAACCCCCAAAGGGGGACTTTGGATACACCTCTGTAAACTGGAAGCCACCCAGGTGCCATTAGAAACAGTGATGCCGTGCAACTCCTGGATGTTTTGAAATGAGGCGTTAGGGATGTGCGAACACAGTTCAGACGTTAGGGGTTCGGCCCAAACCCATCCAGTTCAGATGGCTGAACAGAATGGCCAAACTGAACGCCAAACCCTCCAAACAGTTCGACCATGTTCGGGCGCATTCGGATGAGTTCGGGGGGGGGGGACCTGGTGGGAAGGCCCAGGGATGGGGGAGGGGGGGAGCTGAGAAGGGGTGGAGAGGCTTGGACTAGCAGACAGCTTGCCCAATCACCATCCCTCTTTTCCTCAGACCATTGGCTTGGCAGTCTGTGATTGGCCACGGTGCACATTAAAGTCTCCCAGGACAAGCATCCTGGGATATTCCAACAGCAATGCTGACACCAACTCCAGGAACTTAACCTGAAATACCTGGGGGGTCTATATACCAGCAAGACCATAAACTCTGGTTCTGCCCCAGCAGCACAGATTGTGGCCAGGCACTTGAATGTCCTCACCTCTTGCATTGGCCACCTTGTGCACTCTAGATTGGATGAAACCCACTTCCACCTCTTTGTTCTGTATGAGGCTGATGGATCACTGAGAAACCTGGTGGGACCATCTGTGCCAAAATAGGACCTAAAGCATCATGCCATGTCCATGTGACACCCTGCAATAGAATCAAAGTGTCAGCTTTATTCACCACAGACCTGTTGATTCTCACGCAGGAGGAATCCAACTTGTCCATTCCTCCTTGACCCTTCAAGGTACTCACAATTACTCCACAGCAATTTTCTGAAGGCATCTATACTGGAATGCCTTTCTTGATCACCTTGGATATCCCCTCACCTGCTTGTCACTCCAATGGGTATCCTAAAATTAGCAACAACTCCCTTCGTTAGTAGATCATTTTCTAAGTAAAGGACATAGAGTCAATGAAATGAGTTTTGGGGTGGCTGAACATATAGATTTTCAGGCAGTTAATAAAGATGAAATCCTCCTAAGGCTGGAGTCATTTTGAACAGGTAGATTGAATACAATGTCTCCAAGGGGTTCAATGAGGAATTAAATCTTCTATGTTTCATTTGATTTCAGTGTCTTTAGCTTTTTGAGTCGCAAAGATCCTTTTATGGATCCAGTGGCCGTATTTTGCTCAATTTAGTCAACTAAATTGTGTACTACCTGCCAGACCTATATATGAGGAACAGGGTGGAATCATTTAGGTTTGCCAGTTGTTGGTGAAGTTTTGTAGAGCTAGTTTCTGAGTTACATAAAATTTCTCTTCCCCCTTATCTATTCTTAGAGTTTTACAGGCCTGTTAATTGTGGTTTATAATGCAGAGAGAGTTTACTTCAGTCTCACTCAGTAGTTTTTTATATTATTGTAGGGGTGAGACTTGGGGGAAATTATCTGTTATTGGCATTATCGGTTCTTGGTTTAATGGATCGCTTGGTATTACTAGTATCAGGATTTGTTCCTATTGAAATCAACGGGGAAGTTTTCCCATTGAAATCAATGGGAGAAAAAACCAAAAATACCTGCAATAAAAGACATGTCTTGTCTTGTAAAACAGAGAATGACTTAAGTTCAAACTGGTTCTTTCCTTAGCCAGACTACAGTAGCCCCAGTCACCCCACTACTACACATTTTTTTCTCACAGAAATAGTTTTTTTTTTCCACAGCATAATACAAAAAAACTCTAACAAAGAAATCAGCAACTGTCAGGGGAGGACACTAGGACAGTGGCATGTCAGTCAAACAATTTAGTTTGTGTGCTAGGTGCTAGTCAAAGTGACTAGTAGTAGCCAGCCACCAGCTATGTACATTTTCCACACAACAGTTTTAAAACTTTTTTTCACAGCACTGCAGCACACAAAACCAAACAAGAGCAATTGTTCTGTCAGCTTCCAGGGGATACTCATGCTATATCTCTACATTTCCAATGCCAACATTGGGTGATTTCAGATGTTATGTTTTCGGGATTCACCACAGTCAACCTCAGTCAAATGCGGGGGGTGGTGAAAGAGCCGTGCATGTCTGTTCGCTTGCATCCAGATGTTCACCACAGTCAAATGCGGCCCGGGGTGAATCTAATCACGCTTCGTGAGGTCGGGGTGGGAGGAGGTCCAGAAGTGTGGTGAATGGTCACCACGGCAGGGGTGAATGAAAAGTAACTTCTGAAGGGAAAACCCTGACCGCGGTGACCGGAAATGAACACGGGCTGAGGTGACGGCAAGCAGTGTAATTGCTAGGCAACCTACAACAAGCGGAACATGGAGGGAGATTTAAAGGGCAGGAAGCAGCAGGTGAATGTGGTGGTGTAGGAGATGGAGAGGAGGGAGGTGGAAACGGAGCGGAGGATGGAGAGAGAGGGTGAGGAGGAGGAGGCGCAGCAACAGCAGCAGCAGCAGCTTCAAGAGCAGGAGGATGAACCTGGACCAGCGGGGGAAACCCAGAACCCCGCGGGGCCTCCCAGGAAGAGGGTAAGGGGCGCATCTGGGGGTGAGTGGGTCGGAGAGGGGGACAGGAGGGGCACATGAGGGAGGGAGGGAAAACAGTCAACAGGAGCATAACCAGCAGCCCCCACTGTACTCCCAAACAGACCCAGGAAGAGGGCACATGCCCAGGAAGATCCAGAGACCGGAACGAGCCAGGGCAGGCGGACGTGGGTGCTCAGGAGGAGGAGGAGGAGGAGGTAGCAGTGGGGCCAGCACCCCGTCGCCGATACCACAGGCTGCGGTGTCAGTGGGGACTCCAGGAGACCCATAATCTCATTGCTATCTGGGCGACACTGGAAATGCAGGCAGAGCTGGCTGTCAATGCCAGAAATGAGCAGGTGTTTGCCCAGATAGCCACAGAGATGGGGGAGGCAGGATGCGACCGTACGCACACACAGTGCAAGACAAAGATTAAGGAGCTCAAAATGGGCTTCAAGGACATCACGGACAACAACCAGTGCTCAGGGCGGGTGACACGTACTTCCCCATTCATGGATGCGCTAAGCTGGGTGCTCCATTAAAAGGGATCCATAATTGCCCAGCGCCCAGTAGGAGGGGGCGCCCGGGTGGTGCGGCCCACCCAGGATGACCCCCCCTTGCAGCCGCAGGTATTGACTCAGGCCCAGCTTCCAGCCACATACAACAGGGATGAAATGCCCAGCACCTCTGGCACATGCCTCCGATGCCCCCCCCAGCCCTACAATGGGGGAGACAGCACACACTCCCGATGACTCCGATGAGATGGAAGGGGAGGAAGAGACAGTAACCCTGACCCTCGCGCCCTGCAGACTGGGGGACCGGGTGGACACCAGCGCCAGAAACCGCCCGTGTCGGAGGGGACAGACACCAAGGGAGCAGTTAAGGACAGCGCAGTGCAGTCACGCAGAGCACCTAGACAGGAGGGAGGCAGGCTGTGCCTGATTTCTACCTCTCTCCACAGAGGCACAATGAGTATGGGAGGGCAGAGGCTGTGGGCCACCCGTACCACCAGCCAAACAAATGAGGGAGCACCAGGTGCAGGCACACAGGCGGAGGGAGGATCTCGAGCAGGAGCTCATCTGTACCAGCACCCGGCAGATGGAGTAGATGCTGGCGGCTGTGAACTGGCTGGAGGAGGGGACAACGAGGGCACTTCAACAGGTGGAGGGGAGGGACAGGGTGCTGGTAGCAGAAATGAGGAAAGACAGGCAGCTGCTGTGCAGAGACATGAATAGGCAGATGGAGACACTCCAGGCCGACTCGGACCGGCAGTACTGCTGGTCCGAGGAGCTGTCCAGAAAGATGGACCACTCGCTAGAGAAGGGCATGTCCCTCCTCCTGCAAGCTGGGGCCTTGAGTGCCTTCAAGTGTGGTAGGGGTGTGTGGTAGGGGTACTGGCGAAGTTGGGGGGGTTGTTGGGTATGGCGGGTACACGGTCACATAGGTGTTCAGGGTATGTATGTGGTTATGGGGGAGCACATTAATAAATATGGAGCACAACTGTTGCTTTATTCAATACAGGCAAGGTGCCACAGCATCAGCTGTGTGGCTGCATGCACTGTGAGGTCAACGGGACGGGGGTTAAAGGAGATGAGGGTAACAGGGACAGGGCATGCGCTTTGAGTCATGTGCCAGCGCTGACCAGAGGCTCAGTGCAAAGCGGTAATCATGGGGGTTCGGCACCACCTGCGAGGCAATGTCTGTTCCCAGTTCGGTGGGTCTCCATGTGCGTGCCCTTGATTGCGTGCCTATCTCATTTGGCATGTGTGTATGTGTGGGGATGTCCGGCCTTGGATGCCGGCAGCTGTGCGCTGTCCAGTCCCTTCACCTCACTCCACAGTGGGCCCATTGTTCCCTGGCTCCCATTATCAGTTGGCATTGATGGCCCCCATCTGACTGTGCAGCCCCCCTGCCCCACATCCCGTGTTGCCCCTATGGCTGCTGCGGCTCACACCCTCCATGATCTGATCAATGACAGCAACATCTCAGCCAGGGGTCCCGCTCGGTGGTTCCGGGGACTCTGTATGGCCCTGGACCGCCCGTGAGAGCATGGCCCTTTGTGATCTGTGGCGTTCCCCCATTGTTCAGCGCTGCCTTCACTGTTTGCCCACCCAGTCGGATGCCTATCATTGCTTGAGTTATGGAATGCTTCACTTTGGCTATGTTGTGACTGGTAATGTATTTCGCGTGCATTGTGAAGAGCTGGGGTTCATTCCCTTTCCTGAGGGATGCCTACCGTCCACACTGGGGGGCCTTGCAACATGGAGTCCTGCCGAGAAAGCCTCCACCCTGTCCGTGTGTGCCTTCCTGGGATATGCGACCTGCCTGGATGAGGGTGGCCCAGACGTGGTCGTTTCCTACTTCATCAGCATGTAGGCAGCGCGTGGGTACCCATGCTCCTGTGGGACTGCCTACCACTGTCTTCTGGAGCTATCCCACGTGCCCTTGCCTCCTGCTGCTGATTATGGCATGCCTCCCCCCTTTGGCCTGGAGCTGGCAGCCCTGTTGGAGGTTTGCAGCCTCTCTGATGTGCTCAGAATGAGTTGTGCGGATCCCTTCGAATCCTTCTACCTGATCTGCTTCCACATGGCGGCTTCTGCCGGAGTCTGTGGCAATGGCCCCGTTATGTGAACCTATTGACTTTACAGCCATGAACATCTGATGGTAGCCCCCACATCTGGCTGCCGTGTGCATGCTCTGCGCTTTCCTTCTGCATGGGGTCTGTGTGTTGTGTCACCTTGTGGACTGCACGGCCCCCCAGTGACACGACTCCGCTTGCCTATAGCCCTCTTGCCTTGGCTTTGCATCCTCCACTCCAGGACCCTTAGAGTGGCATTCTGTGGACTGGTTGCTTGGAGTCTCATGTCTCTGGGAGCGGCCTCCCCCATCCCAGTGCCCAGCAATTCAGCACCTGGACCTGTTCGCCATGGCCTGGGGGGATGGGGATTCTCTCTCACCTTGGTGTCCCCCACTTCCTTCTTAGCACCCACGACCCCCTTGCCATGTCCCTGCTTGTTTATCCTCTCGCTCCGACGCTGTATGCTTTATTGCTGGCCCATTGCGGCTTCTGCACACAATAAATGCCTGTTGTGCTTCACTGTGCCTCTGCTGCCTCCTTGCTGTTGTGACTGCCTGGGTCCCCCTTCCACTTGCCCTTGTACCCCAGCCTCCTATCCTCCTGGTGATAGTCTGACGGTGCCAGCCCCCTCCCCTCCTCCCATGAGTCCTGGCGGTCAGGGTTTTTCCTATGTGCCTTGGGTGTCTGCCTCCCCTTTGTATTGTGGATGTGCAGTCTCATGTGTGTGCGCGCACTTCTGATTTTGAGGTGCACGCGCCTTCTGTGCGGTTGCTATATGGAAGCACGACTCGTCCAGCTTCACCCTCCAGCCTCTCCCTTTGTGTTTCCCTTTTCTGGGTGGGGCCCTCCTCTGTCTTTGGCTTCGTTTGCCCTCAGTTGGCCATGTTTGCGTTTGTGTGGCCCCGTTGCATTGTGGGGCTCTCACCGTGGGTCTTGCCACCACATCACTTCTGTTGGGTTCCCCCAGGCCGTGGTCTTTCTGGGTCACCCCACGTGGTGGTGCCACCCCTGTCACATGTGTTGGGGCTGTGCGGCTCACCATGGCCCAGGGTGGCTCACTTGACATGGGGGTGTGATTCACTGTGGTGAATCTCACCACGTCACGTCTTAAATCACCCATAATCAATCCAAAATCCTGTGCAACCCCCATAATGACCAACAAGTACAACATACATGCCAAGAACTAGATTTAAAACCTAGTGTGTCCCTGGGATCCCCAAATTGACCAACATATTTCCAATGCCAGTGCCAATATTTCCAATACCAAGAGTGTTTAAAATCAATTCAAAATCCATTGCCAACCCTAAAATGCCCCCCCATATAGTCAATGTCAAAAACAGTGTCAATTCAAAATGTTCGGTGTCCCAGGAACCCCCCAAATCACCCACATATTGGCAATGCCAACAGTTCCAATGCCAACCAACAACAGTGTCAATCCCAAATTTAGTGTGACCCCCAAATAAACCATATCTCCCCCCATTTTACCTCCCTAACCCCAACTGTGGGGACAGATGGTGCATGGGACCCCAGTTCAAAGACTCCCCCCCCCCCCCAAGACAGGGCTTAAACCAGCAGCAAGTAGTTCACACAGAGTTAACATTGGAGGGAAATTACATTAGATATTTAATTTAATTTATTTATTTATATATTTATTATTAAAATGTATATACCACCCCCTCCTGCTATAAGCATCTTGGGGAAGCTAACAACATTTAAAGATACATAACTAAAATACAATTAAAACAACATAAAATCCCCAGATTAAAATAACCCATACCCAAACCTTCCCTTATCAGCAAAAAAGTCCACAATAAATCACAGCGGGCATTTGATTACTCTAAATCCAGGCAGAGGAAGGCTGGACTGGCCAGCCCTCTCACCACCCCGAAAAGCTCCACCGGGTGGGACTTAGCGAACGCAATGTGGACAGCAAAGAAAACTTTCTTTGCCGTCCACACTGCAACGGCATGTGTATGTAACCAGACTCTATGCCGCAATCGGTCAACTTCAGAGCATGAGTGACACCACCGTCGCTCTAACCGCTGCCCTCCATTCATCCGCTGCAGCTCCTTCGTATACCATGGGGACCTGCATTATCGGCAATTCAGGCGCCTCCACCAACACAGAATTCCACGTGATCACAAGGTCATAGAGTGAGCAACGATTGAGGTCAGAGGAAGACCCTTCTGGTTCCATAAGCCTTAGGGGGCGAACCAACCTAATTGTTCTGCACCCTCCCAGGGGCCTACATGCACCTGGAGGAGATAATGATCCATCCACTAGAAGGGCACTGTTGACACACACACCCCCACTAACGGATCACCCGCCACAAGGCCGGTGCAAAATATCATGTCTAGGGTATGTACTCCAACATGTACCTCTCTGAGATAGGCCCATGGTTGCCATGGTGCCCATGTACTCACACTCTGCCCCTCCAAGACTGGTGTTGGCATGGATATTGAAGTCTCCCAGGACGATCGCCCAGGGGGACCACAAGACCACCTCTGACACCAGCTCAGTCAGTGGGGGCAGGGAAGTTACTGTACAGGTGGGCACAGCAGTGTCCCCACTCTGTCTCTGGCCAAATTCAACATCAGATGGAGACCCTCTATACCCATGATAGATTGCACAGGAAACCTCCTTACAGACAAGGCATCCTTGAAAATAATGACTACACCGCCACCAGCCATGGATGATTCTGAATGGAGTGCCCAGGTGGAACAAGGTCAGTCATTATAGGCCCTGAGTCAGAGTGCAGCCAGGTCTCCATAATTATTATTATTTATTTATTTATTTATTTATTATTTCTACAATTTATACCCAGCCCCCTCCTGAAGAGAGGTTGGGGTGGCTTACAACAATATAAAATACATAAAAACAAGTATAAAACAATTTAAAATAATCAACAAGTTATATGTTTAAAACAGGGCCCCGGGAATTAAAACAGCAACAGGATAGGGGAGAAAAAGGACATAACCCTAACCCACCCTCCCCCCCACCCCAAAGGCCTGGGCGAACAGCCAGGTTTTACAACACTGCCGGAATGACATCAGGCTTGGGGCCAGGCGAGCTTCCTCTGGAAGGGAGTTCCAAAGCCACGGCCCGGCCATCGAGAATGCCCTCTCCATTGTGGCCCCCCGCTTTATGCGGGGAACCTCCAGGAAGGCACCCCCGGCCAACCGAAGGAGCCACTCTGGGGCGCGGAGGGTGAGGCGGTCCCTGAGGTAAGAGGGGCCCAGACCGTGAAGGCTTTATAGATCAATACCAATACCTTGAACCTGACTCGACACGCTATTGGCAACCAAGGCGGGGTCTGGAGCACAGGTGTAATGTGCTCCCGATGACCCGTCCCCATAAGGAGATGGGCTGCCACATTCTGCACTAGCTGCAGCCTCTGGACCAGGAACAAGGGAAGCCCAACATAGAGTGTGTTGCAGTAGTCCAGCCTTGAGGTGATGAAGGCATGGATGAGGGAGGCCAGGTCCTGGCCTGACTTGAATGGATGCAGCCTATGCAACAGATACAACTTGCAGAAGGCAGCCTTAGTGACTGCCTCCACGTGCCGCTCCAGGCGCAGGTCTGCGTCCAATATCATCCCCCAGACACCGGACCTGCTGAGCTAAAGGAGGGCGAACTTCCCCAATCAGGGGGGCCAACCTCCCTTGCTCTCCCCACCAACATCACTTCCATTTTATTGGGGTGCTCTGCCGCATCCATTCCGCCATGGCCTCCAAACACTGGGATAGCAATGAGACAGCTGGGTCTGGGTCAGTTGAAAGGAGAGGTACAGCTGAGTATCATCAGCATACTGGTGACACCGCACCCTGATCCCTCTCACAACCTCCCCCAAGGGCTGCATGTATACATTCAATAATAACAGAGACAGAATAGAACCCTGCGGAACGCCGCATAATGTCTCATCACCCAACACCACCCGCTGGCTTCTCCCCGAGAGGAATGAATGGAACCATGCAAGAATAGTCCCATCCAGACCCCCCAGGTCACGCAGCCGCCTGAACAGCAGCCCACGGTCCATGGTATCAAAAGTGACCGAGAGATCTAGCAGGATGAGAAATGTTGAACATCCTGCATCCATCTCCCGGGGGAGGTCATCTACCAAGGCCACCAAGGCCGTCTCAGTGACATAGCTGGGGCGGAACCCAGATTGAAAAGGGTCTAGTAAACTGATGCTGTCTAGATGCACCTGGAGCTGGATTGCCACCGCCCGCTCAATAACCTTCCTTAAAAAGGGAAGGTTAGAGACAGGTCAGTAACTGGAGAGCGCATCCAAGTCCAAAGATGGTTTCTTCAGCAGGGGACGCACCACAGCCTCCTTGAGGCAAGGCGACAACCTCCCCTGCTGCAAGGATGTGTTCACTACCCTCACCAGCGCCATCCCCAATGTCTCCCTGGAGGCCTTCACCAACCAGGACGGGCATGGATCAAGTTCGCAACAAGTGGCCCTCACAGACCCCAAGCCATCTGCTGCATCGCCCGGCATCACTTCCTGAAACTCCCCCCACAAAGCTGGACCAGATGGGACCTTCGTCCCCTTGCGCTCTTCCCCTACTTCCCCTAATCCGACATCAAAGTCGGTCTGAATCCGAGCAATCTTGTCTGCGAAGTAGTTGACAAACTCCTCACAGCGGGCTTGGGACAAATCCCCATCCAGGAGGAGGGAGGCCGGACTAACCAGGACCACCCAGAACAGCTCCGCCGGGCATGACTTCGCAGACGCTATGAGGATAGCAAGGAACTCCTTCCTTGCCATCCTCACAGTCTCAACATAGGACTGCAAATGGGCCCTATGGTGAAGACGGTCGGAGTCAGTTCGAGTCCAACTCCAGCGTCGCTCTGGCCTCCTGCCTGCACGCTTCTACACCGCAGCCCCTCAGTAAACCAAGGGGCTCTGCGGTGATGAGACCGAGGCAGAGGGCGTCTTGGAGCCACCCTGTCAATGGCCTCTTCCAGCAAGCTGTTCCACTGCTGGACTAGCTCATCCACAGAGTGACCATCCAAGTCCAAGGTTAACTCCCTCAGGACCTCTTGGAACCACTGGGGTTCCATCAGCCTCCGAGGGTGAACCATCCTAACTGGTCCTTTCCCCTTCTGGAAGGGGTGCGCTAGAAGACTGGCCTGAAGGAGATAATGGTCCATCCATCACAAGGGCACTGCTGTAACCTCCCCCACAACCGGACCTCCCACCTCAAGGCCAGAACCGAAGATCAGGTCGAGGGTATGCCCCCCGCCACGTGAGTCAGGCAGATAACCTCCTAGGGCAAATCTATGGTTGCCATGGCAGCCATGAATTCTCGCTCTGCCCCGACAAGGCCGGCATCGGCATGGATGTTCAAGTCCCTGAGAACCAAGGTCCTAGAGGAGCCCAACGCCACCTCCGAGGCCAGCTCTGCTAGAGCGTAAGGGATGCTGCCGGACAGGAAGGGGCCCGGTATACCNGCTTCCTCTGGAAGGGAGTTCCAAAGCCACGGCCCGGCCATCGAGAATGCCCTCTCCATTGTGGCCCCCCGCTTTATGCGGGGAACCTCCAGGAAGGCACCCCCGGCCAACCGCAGGAGCCACTCTGGGGCGCGGAGGGTGAGGCGGTCCCTGAGGTAAGAGGGGCCCAGACCGTGAAGGGCCTTATAGATCAACACCAAAACCTTGAACCTAGCTCGACACGCTATTGGCAACCAAGGCGGGGTCTGGAGCACAGGTGTAATGTGCTCCCGATGACCCGTCCCCATAAGGAGATGGGCTGCCACATTCTGCACTAGCTGCAGCCTCTGGACCAGGAACAAGGGAAGCCCAACATAGAGTGTGTTGCAGTAGTCCAGCCTTGAGGTGATGAAGGCATGGATGAGGGAGGCCAGGTCCTGGCCTGACTTGAATGGATGCAGCCTATGCAACAGATACAACTTGCAGAAGGCAGCCTTAGTGACTGCCTCCACGTGCCGCTCCAGGCGCAGGTCTGCGTCCAATATCATCCCCCAGACACCGGACCTGCTGAGCTAAAGGAGGGCGAACTTCCCCAATCAGGGGGGCCAACCTCCCTTGCTCTCCCCACCAACATCACTTCCATTTTATTGGGGTGCTCTGCCGCATCCATTCCGCCATGGCCTCCAAACACTGGGATAGCAATGAGACAGCTGGGTCTGGGTCAGTTGAAAGGAGAGGTACAGCTGAGTATCATCAGCATACTGGTGACACCGCACCCTGATCCCTCTCACAACCTCCCCCAAGGGCTGCATGTATACATTCAATAATAACAGAGACAGAATAGAACCCTGCGGAACGCCGCATAATGTCTCATCACCCAACACCACCCGCTGGCTTCTCCCCGAGAGGAATGAATGGAACCATGCAAGAATAGTCCCATCCAGACCCCCCAGGTCACGCAGCCGCCTGAACAGCAGCCCACGGTCCATGGTATCAAAAGTGACCGAGAGATCTAGCAGGATGAGAAATGTTGAACATCCTGCATCCATCTCCCGGGGGAGGTCATCTACCAAGGCCACCAAGGCCGTCTCAGTGACATAGCTGGGGCGGAACCCAGATTGAAAAGGGTCTAGTAAACTGATGCTGTCTAGATGCACCTGGAGCTGGATTGCCACCGCCCGCTCAATAACCTTCCTTAAAAAGGGAAGGTTAGAGACAGGTCAGTAACTGGAGAGCGCATCCAAGTCCAAAGATGGTTTCTTCAGCAGGGGACGCACCACAGCCTCCTTGAGGCAAGGCGACAACCTCCCCTGCTGCAAGGATGTGTTCACTACCCTCACCAGCGCCATCCCCAATGTCTCCCTGGAGGCCTTCACCAACCAGGACGGGCATGGATCAAGTTCGCAACAAGTGGCCCTCACAGACCCCAAGCCATCTGCTGCATCGCCCGGCATCACTTCCTGAAACTCCCCCCACAAAGCTGGACCAGATGGGACCTTCGTCCCCTTGCGCTCTTCCCCTACTTCCCCTAATCCGACATCAAAGTCGGTCTGAATCCGAGCAATCTTGTCTGCGAAGTAGTTGACAAACTCCTCACAGCGGGCTTGGGACAAATCCCCATCCAGGAGGAGGGAGGCCGGACTAACCAGGACCACCCAGAACAGCTCCGCCGGGCATGACTTCGCAGACGCTATGAGGATAGCAAGGAACTCCTTCCTTGCCATCCTCACAGTCTCAACATAGGACTGCAAATGGGCCCTATGGTGAAGACGGTCGGAGTCAGTTCGAGTCCAACTCCAGCGTCGCTCTGGCCTCCTGCCTGCACGCTTCTACACCGCAGCCCCTCAGTAAACCAAGGGGCTCTGCGGTGATGAGACCGAGGCAGAGGGCGTCTTGGAGCCACCCTGTCAATGGCCTCTTCCAGCAAGCTGTTCCACTGCTGGACTAGCTCATCCACAGAGTGACCATCCAAGTCCAAGGTTAACTCCCTCAGGACCTCTTGGAACCACTGGGGTTCCATCAGCCTCCGAGGGTGAACCATCCTAACTGGTCCTTTCCCCTTCTGGAAGGGGTGCGCTAGAAGACTGGCCTGAAGGAGATAATGGTCCATCCATCACAAGGGCACTGCTGTAACCTCCCCCACAACCGGACCTCCCACCTCAAGGCCAGAACCGAAGATCAGGTCGAGGGTATGCCCCCCGCCACGTGAGTCAGGCAGATAACCTCCTAGGGCAAATCTATGGTTGCCATGGCAGCCATGAATTCTCGCTCTGCCCCGACAAGGCCGGCATCGGCATGGATGTTCAAGTCCCTGAGAACCAAGGTCCTAGAGGAGCCCAACGCCACCTCCGAGGCCAGCTCTGCTAGAGCGTAAGGGATGCTGCCGGACAGGAAGGGGCCCGGTATACCCGCAGCACCCCTAGCTTTCCCCGGCCAAATCAAACACCACATGAAGGGCCTCAATACCAGCAATCTCCTGAACTGGATGCCTCCTAACAGGCCATTCCTCTCTAAAAATAATAGCTACACCACCTCCCCTTCCATCCGTGCGGGGCTGATGCTGCACGGCATACCCGGCCGGAACGAGATCGGTCAAAGTTGCACCTGTCAGCTCATCCAGTCAGGTCTCCATGATACATGCGAGGTCCATGGCCCCATCCGAGATTAAATCCCGGAAAATTGGGGCCTTGTTCACAATGGACCTCGCATTTAACAGCAGCATCCCCACACGTACGGACCTTGAATCCAACTCCTCCCTCTCCCTCAGTGGGGGGATGGCAACCTGCACCTCTCTCAGGTACCTCAGTCCCCTAGGGGTGCACACCATCCAACCCCATGGACCATACCGTCCCCGGCCCAGGACCACCCTATTAGCCGACTCCTTCCCCTCCATCCACCTGATCCTGGCCCCCCAAACCTGGCTGCTCTCCCAGTAGCCTTCCCTCTCCCCCCACCCCTCCAAAACCTCCCCCCCCGGACATCCTGCTGCCATCAGGGGCCGGTAGGGGCCATACCCCGCTTTCCACCCTTCGACTCCCTCTCTTACAGGGCTGAGGCCACCCCCTCCCCCCAATAACCCTCTCAGTGCTCCCCCCACTGCCACCAGGGGAAGTCACTGGGAACCCTCCCCCCTACTACTACCACCCCTCCTATACCCCCTACATATGGAGGTTGATATGGATAAAATAATTGTCAATATTGTAAGATTTCTGAGAAGCAAGGCCTGTTTTTCCTACAATAGTCATGAGAAACATTAAAGAAAAGCTTGGGTGGTGTTCTGTCCCTCCCCAACAAGATTCTCACTAACNAGTCACTGGGAACCCTCCCCCCTACTACTACCCACCCTGCCTACACCCCCTCCCTACCTCCCTAGCCCTGCACAAAAAGTCCCACAAACAATAACGCCCCCCTTCCAGCCCCTGCGGCCCCGAAGCACCCAAAGTGCCGCGCCCTTTGGCTGTGGCCCTTCAGTTTGCGTCCTGCAGCTCGTGGCCTGAGGCAGAAGCCGCTGGGCATGGGCCTTTAAAGCCCCTGGCTACTTCCAGGTGGGGGAGGGGACCAGCCGGCCCTCTTGACAGACTTCTCTGTTCCTCCTGCCCCCTGGGACTCACAGCTGTCTTCTTTAATGTCCCCGCAGGTCACTGGAGCAAAGCAACAGGGGCACCGGGCTTCTCTCCTTGCTGGCAGCAGGTGGAGTCAGTGCAACAGCACAGGAGGCAGGTAAGTGGATGGTTCTTGCAATGAGCCACTGGGCACGGGCCGTGGGGCTTTAAAGCCCCCGGCTACTTCCGGGTGGGGGAGGGGACCAGCCGGCCCTCTTGACCCTGCTTCTCTTCTCCCCCCCACCCCCTGGGACTCACAACTGTCTTCTTTAATGTCCCCGCAGGTCACTGGAGCAAAGCAGCGGCGGCACCAGGCTCCTCCCCTTGCTGGCAGCAGGTGGAGTCAGCGCAACAGCACAGGCAGGTAAGTGGATACATGCATGTAAGTAATACATGCAAGGTCGGCTGCCTGGTACAGGATCATGTCCCAGACCATGGTTAAATTATTGGCCACCGACCTCGCATTTACCAGCATCAAACTGAGGACAGGTGCCCTCTGATTACCGATCACCTCACCGTCTGCCTGGGGGCCATTGAGCAGGACATGTACAAAACATCTGTCCTGTCTCACAGATCTAAAATGCCTCCCAGAAAGACCATAATTCCCCCAGCCCAACATGGCCCCTATGGCAGCAGACCCCCTCGGTCCACTCCCCCAACCCCCCTCCCCAAAGGCCATCCTACCAGCCCCCTGAGGGAGATACCCACCCACTATACCCCCTATCCTCTTCTGACAGAGGAGGCTAACTCCCCCATCCACTCCTTCCCCTCTCCCCTTTATACCCCATCCCTCATAACCACCCATCGCCCCCTCACAACATCCCTCCCACCTCCCACCTGGACACATATTTCAGGAACTCCTCCCCCGACCCAATCCCTACTCACAACAACCTCCTTCCCCACACTAAAAACCTCCCACTTCTACTCAAATCTGCTAACTACAGCACCCACCACTCCAATTGCATTGCAAATAGCCCCCCAAACCCTAAAATCCCAAAAGGTGCAATGGCTGCACCTTTGGCTTGCCTTCAGAGAGCAGCCTACAATGTTAACCCTGGGAACTCCTTGCTGCTGGTTTAAACCCTGCTACTGGGGGAATGGAGAGTCTTCTGGCGGGTCCCATGCACTTCGTCTCCCCCAACTAGACACCATTGGGTCTAACCAAGCATGAAAATAATAGATTATGTTGCCATCACCTACATTTATCCTGAACCCTCAAATCCTCAAATTTTGTGCCTTCCTTGGCCACCTGTAGTCTTCTGAATGTGTAGGCTTTGAGATACAAGCCTTCCTTCTGGCTTGAAGAACTGGCAGGATTGAGTGAGCTCCCTGTCCTGCAACAAGCCAAATCAGAAGAGATGAAAGGGAAGAGAAGGACAGGACAGAGGAGAAATAGGAGGGAAAGGGTTTTCTTTTGGTGCATGAGTTAAGGAAAGGGAAGGTGGGTTTTCAGCAGGAAGCAGAGGAAAGGGGACTCCGTTGTTCTCTGCAGTCACCTCTTCTGCCAGGCTTTTAGCACTTTCTTCACAGTCCACAAGGAGAGTGAGGCAAGGTGTGGAATCTGACGGATCTCAGAGAAATTGGAGAGGAAAAGAAAAATTTAGCATGCTGTTTGATTTTGATACAGAAAATGTTTAATTTTGCCCCCTTATTGACCTCCATCCAAAGAGGAGGTTTGGTGTACCTCAAGGCTTCAGTGCGTTCCACAGCTGGTGTCCTGGAATTTGCATTCTGCTGCTTACAAGGTCAGTGGCAGGCAGTTAAGGTATCACAGCTACTGGGGTTCTGGAGGCCTCCAGATGTAGGTGGACTTCAGTGGGCATCAGACAGAACAGCACAAACGTCTGAAGTCCTCCGAAGTCTGGAGGTGTAGTGGTGGGGAGGATGTTGCATTCTGCTGCTGTGTGTAGAGGTCAGTCCCAGTTGAGGTTCCATGGCTGGGTTTCTGGAGGCGTCCAGATGTGATGTGTCTTCAGACTTTAGTTGGGCTCTGGAACATGACTCAACTAAGGTGAGAGGACAGAATTGTGTCTCAAGTTGCAATGGTGGGGGGTTAGTTTCTGGAGGAGCGTTCCACCCTCCCAATGCCCTCTGTTCCTCTTCTTGGGGGCAGGGGTGGGTCCAGTTTTGTTTTGAGCCAGTATGGGCTAGAGGAGCAGTCTTCCTCCTTGTGGGGGAGAAGGTGTGTGGGGTGTGTGTGGGCCCGTTCCTGCCCCCAATAAGAGGTCCCACCCTCCCAATGCCCTCTGTACCTCTTTTGGGGGGCAGGTGCGGGACCAGTTTTGTTTTGAGCCAGCGTGGACTGGAGGAGCAGCCTTGCTCCTTATGAGGGACAAGGAGTGTGGAGGGTGTGGGGGCTTGTCCCTGCCCCCAAGAAGAGGTTCCACCCTCCCTCCAGGTGGAACTCTTCTTGGGGTGTGTGACAGGATGGGAGTAGCAGGGAGGAGCATGCAATGTAGCATGATGGAGAAGAAGCGTGGGGGTGTGCCAGGATGGGGGCGTGCATGGGTGGGCCTGCCCCCAGCCCCCAAGAAGAGGTTCCAGCCTCCCAAATGACCTCTGTACCTCTTCTTGAGGGTAGTGGCAGGCAAATGAATCAGTTGTTGGAATCTGACACCTTCAACAAGATTGAGCAGCCTCTCATTCATGGAAATCACTTCTGCAATCGCACTGGTGATTGTCACAGCCCGGGGGTGGTTTGATGCAAACAGCATCTTCTTTTCCCATATCACAGTTACAGTGGGCTGGGAAAAGGACTGGGATCGTGGTGGAGTGGGGCGAGACGAGTGGTTAGTGGACCTACTCTGTGGGGGCTGGGTGGTGGGGCTAGAACATCACGGGATGACCCAGAAGTGGCAGTTGCAGAAGGACAGGAAGAGGGTTTATCCTCCTCCAAACCCTCATCTGTACCCTCTGCAACTGGCACCACCCCACGCATTCACGTCGAGCGGCACTCCTTAAGATCACGTATGTTCACATGGTGACATCTCAAGTGATTGTTTAGGCCAGAGGTGCCATATCTCATTGGATCTTTGGCACCACAACTGACCTTAGCACCAAAGTGCATGCACACTACCATTGAGGTATCTTCCATCCAGATATCAAAATGACACCACACCCAAAATGTGATCTTCGTGCTGGTTCGTGGGAGGGCAGTAGCAGCATGACTGGTGGTCGACCTCTCAATGACAGTGATCGTAATACTGGAGGAAGGGAAGGTGGTGGTAGCTGGCACAGCAGAGTGTGTGTGTGTGGTGGGCAGGGACTGAGCTTGCACACAAAGATGCGTGTTGGCAGGGGGAGAGGGTGGGGAAGTAGGCACACTAGAATGTGTGTCAGGAGAGGGAGAGGGTGGGGCAGCTGGCACATGCAGTAGGGAAAGTGAATGCCTAGGGAGATCTGGGTGCTAGAAGGAGAAGCAGCAGCAGTGGAGGTAGCTGGCTGATGGGCTGCTGCACTAGCAGAGGAAGAAGGAGCCCCCTTCTTCTTATTGGTAGTCAGTGCCATGGAGGAGGAAACATCATCCCCCCATCCCAGCCTCTTTGGGGCCTTCAAAGCGTGTCCAGAGCCCATAAGCTTGGGCGAGGTTGAGGCTTGTGTACAGGAGGTTGAGGTCACAGATGGCCCTACCTTAGGTGTCTCTGCGTGGACTGAGTTGGATGCCTACACTCCCACTCATGGTCTGTTTCTTCTTTCCACGACAGCTGATACTGATGAGTTTAAATATCCCAGTCATCAAAAAGAAGAGAGGACCACCAGCAAGAGAGGATGGGGTGTGGTGATGTGTGTGTAGTGGACTGAGTGTTCGTGTGTGTGTGTGTGTGTGTGTGTGTACTAGTACATACTGTGTACTAGAGTGACTTGGGGTCTAACTAGGTGGGGTGGGGTCTAACTTGGGCTGGGAGTCTGACTAGGTGGGGTGGTGTCTAACACTGGGGTCTGGGATCTGGGGGTCTGAGAGCTGGCGGTGGAAGTCTGAGGGATGGGGGTCTGGGGGTGGGGGTCTGTGGACTGGGTGTATGGGGGTCTAGGGCTGGGGATCTGATGGGTAGGTGTCTAAGGGCTGGGGGTCTGAGGTATGGGGGTCTGGGGGGTCTGGGGCTATAAGGGATGGAGGTCTGGAGTCTGGGGGTCAGAGGGCCTGAGGGCTGTGGGGATGTGGGTTGTGAGGTGGCTGAGCTCTAAGGGCTGGGGTCTGAGGTCTGGGTGGCTGGGCTCTAAAGGATGTGGGGTGGCTGTGCTCTAAGGGCTGGAATCTGAGGGCTTGGTGGATGCTGACTGGGGTCTAAGGGTTGGGGCTCTGGGGGTCTGAGGGCTTGAGTCTGAGGGCTGGGGGCTGGCGGATGGGGCAGGGACTGGAGGTTGCGGACCAGAGTTGGTAGGGATTGGGGTTAGAATGAGTCTGTGGGATGAAGACTGTGTGCGGGATGAAGTCTGTGGTGTCTTTGGGGTGAAGGGGTGTCACTTACCCTGCCAGGTGAGTCAGTTTGCACGTCACATTCGACACGTCGCCAACAGTCACCAAAACAAAAAACACTCCGATGGTTTAGGTTTTAAATTTTAAAAAGGGAATTTTAAAAACTTTGACCTGAGAGATAGTGGAGAGTGTACTCTCCCCCCAAAAAACAAACAACACAACAGACAGGGGCCCCTAAAACCAGGCCTTGGCAGTAACAACCTCACTGAAGCTGAAGCACCAAACAAACACAGCACCAAAGCACACTGTTGCAAGAAAGCGGCGTGGAATTTCCTGGAGTAACAGTGCAATACTGGGAGAGGGGACCAATCTACAGTCTTGGGATACCCCCCACCCAGACATGACCTGACATCAACAGTACAATGCTGCAGTCTTCCAAAAATCCCTGCACCTCAAGACCCAAACCTTGGCCAAATCTCTCCTGGCACCCCCCAATTCACCACTCCCACACATTGTATAACCAAACCCCAAATTCATGGCACAGACAGGCACAGAGCTCACACTACAGCAAGTGTTGCAACCCAAGAATGCAATCTTCCACACCACATACAGCACCCCACCCACCCAGCCATATGCCACCCATAATTGCCATCCAAATGTACCAAGAGAAGTACAGTACAAATATATATATATAATCATTGACACACACACCCCAAACCAAGCAAACAGGCCACCCCAGAATCACAGCCTCGGGGCACACCCCACCCCAAGATATGTGATGGCAGACACCCCACCATGAATAAGCCAGCCACATTTCCCCCTCCCCCACTGGCAGAGCCTCAAAGTCTCCTGTATGCTCCATAGCCTCATGGCCTGGCCTGACACTCCTCCCACCCATGGAATCTGAAGACACAAGAACCCCATTTCATTAGTTTAGTTTCCCTTGCTAAGGGTTCCTTGGTGATCAAGACAAATCTTAAAACTCCAAGGACTCCATCACTTACCAGTAGTTGCATGCATGCATGCATCCAGCAGTCTAGAACTCCTTCCAGGATACCAAAGTGCTGTAGAATGGCTTCCAAACCCAAGGTCCCAGAAGAAGAAGAAAAAAAATGCTACATGGCAGTTGGCCAGCACAGCTAAGTGCCCACTCCCTACCCACATCCCTACCCCCTCCAAAAATCTTAGGGGAGGTTCAGGATTGGATGCCTTTTTTGATTTCAAAAAAGGCAACCAATCCAAGGCAGGGTAAAAAAAAGGTGCCAATATTTAGACATAACAAAGTTGCCACAAAGAGGACAAGGAGACACACACTAAAGCTGCCCCAGAGGCATTTTAAAGAACCGAGAAAATACAAAAAATCCAGTATGACTGGCATTACTGGATCTTGGATTTTAAACTGATAACGCCATTATTGGCATTATCGAATATCGGGAGAACCAATAGTCCCACTCCTATTATTTATTATTAACAGAGTGTTACTTTTATTGGTAGCTCAGTACGGAGTAATTTATATACATTTCACTCATTCTTCTTTATATACTGGTTGGTTGAGGGTTTGAGCTTATTGACAAATAGACTGAAAAATATTCTTGAATAAACATTTACTGGACAATCAATGGAATTAATGGATCGGCAGGTTAGTAATTAACTGAATACTTTAGACAGTGGTTCCATTAACAAGGGAGACCAATTGTTCTTATGATGATTTAATTAGCCAACAAATTGACAAGAACTGCCCATTGGTTTTGTTATTTAATTAACCAATAAATTTATTAGAACTGTGTATTACCTGCTAGACCTATATATGTGAAACAAGGTGAGACTTTCCAAAGTTGCCAGTCTTTGGTGAAGCTTGCAAAATGTGTTTTGGCTACATGGAGGTGGAAACTTTTTTTCCCTTTATTAACTCAGTGATTTTAAGAGTACTAATTTACAATATAGAGGGAGTTCTTTGTAGCCTCTTTAATAACTTTTACATTATTAAGTGTTATATAATTATTCTATTATGAGCTTATTATGATGTTGTTTATACATGACCCACTCTCTGTTCTTCACTTTATAGGTCTTTGAATGGTGATATTTCATTATCACTACATACAGAGATTATATACATATCAGGTATTTTATTATATAACTTCTATGATATATATTCATTTTTTAATTTTTATAGTAAAAAGTTGGATAAGTGACTGTACGTTTTATATTACCTCTTTTGTAGTACATCCCTGATGAAGATCAATGATCTAAACATGGTTGATTTTTAAATCAGCTCTTCTAATTACTATATATTATACAAAGATTTATTTTGGATATGAACTTTTATTCTATGCATTTTTAATGGATATTATTATGATTATTCAATAAATATTTTTCTTTATCAATAACAGCAACTAGTTCACTAATTGTTTGTTTTTTCAATAGCTGACATTTTTTGTTTTTGTATCCCAAAATTAGCCTGCTCAGTTCCCTCACCCGTTCTGGAAGTCCTCCCTCCTTGTGGGACCATCTTTCAATGACACACAACAACCAATAAGCAATAATTACAGTAGCTACCCATGAAGAAGACTCTCTCCTTCCTCACTGGGAGAGCCCACCTAATCCAGATGACCACTCACCCCCACCCCCACTCAACAAAAGAGGGCCCTCTCACTGGCTCCTAGACATAAAACACACAAACACCACTCACCAAAGATGGCTCACTATCCATGGATGGGTGAAATCCTTAATTAAGGAGAGTAAGGTAAAACACAAATAATTGTCAAAACACAGGTCTTGGGTCCTGTTCTCAAGGGCCTCTCACCAGCCCCATAACATCCAGCACCCTTATGTCACCGCCCTTCAGCTGCCACCTCCAGGTGGAGGAGCTTGCTTAAATACCTTGGAAGGGAGGGAAATTTATTTATTTAAAAAAATATATACTAAAACAATGAAACACAAAAACAACCCGCAAAGCCCCCAACCCTCCCTGCACCCCCAAAACCCCAAACCAGTACCACCTCCTCATTTCCCACATCCAGCTCCCCCCTCATAAGCCTACCCCACAACCACACACCAAACCCCCATCCCCTATCCCTATCTGCCAAACACCTTTACAAAAAAAAAAAAGAAGCTCTTACATTGCCTCCAGAAAACACTCAGGCTTGGACTCAAATGAACCTCTGGGGAAAGGGAGTTCTATAACATCAGAGCAGCAAGCGAGAATGCACCCCTGCAAGCCCTTCTTGTATGAACAAGACTAACAGATGGTGTCCAGTTGCTCCTGACTGATTGCAGGGGCCGCAATTGGGCATATAAGGACAGGAAGTCTCTCAGATATGTGGGGCCCATGCCCTTTAGGGCTTTGAAGGTCAAAATCAGCACCTTGAATTGTGCCCAGAAAACTACAGGAGCCAGTGGAGACTACGGAGCACTGGTGTAATGTACTTCCGGTGTCTCACCCCTGAAAGGAAGTGAGCTGTTGCATTCTGAATGAACTGCAGCTTCTGAACTGTCACGAAGGGCAGCCACATGTAGAGTGTTACAGTAATCCAGATTCAAGGTTATCAAAGCATGGATGACAGTGGACAGATCTTAATCAGAAAGAAAAGGACACAGCCTCGTGACCAGATGGAGATGGTGAAAAGCGCTCCCGACCACTGCTGCAACTCCCTCAGTACCAATCCCCTCCAGGCCACAAGGCAGGCCAACCATCATTACCTCAGTTATTCTGGATTCAGCCTTAATTGATTCACCCTCATCCATCCAGTCCCCCAAAGCAGCCAGGCATCGGGTAAGCACAAAGACTGCAGGGTCCGGGTAGGATGAAAAAGAAAGGTAGAGCTGGAAGTCATCAGCATACTGATGGCACTTCACCCCAAACCTCTGAATGACCTTGCACAGTGGTCTCATACACATTGAACAACAGGGGAGACAGAATGGCACCCTGTGGGACCCCGCAGGGGAGGATGAAGAGAAGTGTGGGCGTGGTACCACTCAGCACAGAGCGCAAGGAGCATCCCGCATGTACCCAACCTGTCCCGCTCCATGGTGTGGTGAGCCCCGGGGGTCCACTGGCGGCCCTGAAATAGGCTGGGACGGGCGGTGCCCCCCCCGCCCAGGTGCCTGTGCTGGCTCCTGCAGAGCGGGCGGCCCAGGGCAGTGGGTGCACAGTATTGAGCGCACCCAGGCATGCAGGCTTCAACTGCATGTCTCCTGTCATCACCTCCCACCTCTCACTGTTGGCAACATCATGTCCTTGCTGGCCTGATTAGTGTGTGGGCTGTCCTGTCTGTATGCTCAGTTCCTGCAGCTGTGCTGGGTTCGCACCCCATGCCTCGCTTTGTTGCCATACATTGTTGTAGCCTGTGGCTTTCTCGGCTGGGCTTGGTGCCCCCCCAAACCCCCTCCCACCCCTGAAGGGAATTTGGGCTCCCCTGTCCATGGTGTTATTCTCCCTGGCGTGCAGGACCATGGATGGCTGTGCTTCTACCGGACTCCTGTGGCATACCCCGGTGGTGTAATTGCTCCTGAGATGCCTGGACAGCCTGTCAGGTGCTTATGCGAGCCTGACCTCTGGCCTTCGTTACTTCGCTATGAGGCAAGCGCCCGAGTTTGCTGGCTGCATGCTGAGATGCTGTGTCCCTTTCGTGATGGGTGCATTCTGGAGATGAGGTGCTTGCATGTGGCTTGGTCTGTGGCGGAGACCATGTCCGCCCTGTCTGTGTGCAGCCTGGTCACCAACACGGTCCGTCTGGTGGAGGGGGGCCTTGCCCTGGCCATGTCCTACTTTGGCTGCGTTCATGGGGCCCGTGAATACCAGTGCTCCCGTGGGGCGGTATATCACTGGCTGTTGGAGCTAGGTCAGCTTCTGTGGCCCCCTGCTGCCAATTGCTGCCTGTCTGAGCCTACCTCAGCGGAGATGGTGGTGCTGTCCGGTGTGTGATCCCGTACTGATGTGCAGCTGCGTCTCTCCATGCAGGATCCCTTTGAGGCTTACTACCTGATCGCCCACTACATGTCCGTGCAGGGGTACTGCCGGGGCATGCTTCATTGGCCCCACCTTGTTCACCAGGGGGGGCACCTGGCCCTTGGGCCCTTTGTGACCCCCAGCAGCTGGCTGTGAGTCCTCCTGTGCCTCCCGGACCACTGTCCCTGGCCCCCGTACGGGCTCCAGGCTCCGCCCTGCTGCCGTGTCCCACAGCCTGCTCTCTCCTTGCTGTCCCGGCCGTGCTGCTGTGCTGCTTGCTACCTGGGGTGTCGCTGCCCCTGCCTGTGGCTCCAGGCCCCCTTTGGGGGGACCCCTGTCTGCCTCCACCCCCAATGTTCCCCTCCGTGGCCGCCATCACCAATGTACTCCTCTAGCACCCTGACTGCACCCCCAGGCTCCCCGGTATGCTGCTGACCGTCCTCATTCGCCTGTGCCCCCTTCTGCACACCAGCCCCCTCCTCCTGGGTGCCCGTGTTATCTCAGGGTTCTGGGACCCCTGGACTGGCTCCCCTGACTTCCTCCCGGGGGGGGTTGTGACCTTGGACTTGCTGTACTGCCCTGGACATCCTGTCTCCCCTCCATCACCCCCTCACCAGTGCTTGGGTTCCGAGTGTGCCTCCTGGACTGTTCCCGGCCTGCTGCCTGTTCCATGTGTGCTTCCACTGTGTATGTGCCCAGACCGCCTGCCCCCCCATTCCAGGACTGCCTGTGTTGCTGTGGGGTTGCCTGTGTGGACTGTTCTGTATTGGGGGTTCTGGTTGCCATTGCCTGTGTCCTGCTGTGCCCGTGTGCCGTTTCCCCTCCTCTTCCCTGTTCCTCTCCCCCCATTATGCCTTGTGTGTTGTCTGTCCCGCTGTGTCTCCCCCCCTCCCTCCCTTTCCTGTCCAGGTGTGTGTGTGTTTGTGCTGTGTGTTCCACTGTGCCCTCGCTGTCTCTGTGCCTGTTGTGTGTGGTACCTGGACGGCTCTTCTCCCTCTCCCCCCTCCCTTCCTGTTTTCCTTGTGTGGGTGTTCCCTTGTTTCCCTTTCAGCTTCATTTGCCCTCAATTCGCCGTGTCTGTGTCCCGCCCCGCCCCGGCTCCTTCTGGGTGTTTTGATCACAGCCGGGAATCGGCATCACATCTGATGCACCACCCCAGACCATGGTCTGGTGGCCCAATTACCTGCCATGGTGCTGATCCTGTCACATCTGTTCAGTGCCTTCTTTGACCATGGGGCGTGGTTACCCGGTTCGCCACCGCTGGAAATCCACTGTGGTGACTCGGGACCGCGTAACGTCTGAAATCACCCTCTTTTACTTAACTCCTTATAAATTGCTATTTGCAAAGGACATGACCACTCCTCTGGAACAACTGGCTTTATCTTCTCCTCTCTCTCGACAGGAGCAGTTAGCACTGATAGATGAATTGCGAGCAGAACTGACTTCTCCCCAGCCTAACTCTGATATTCATTCTGTTCCTCGAGTTTGGATTCCACAGGAAAGCCAGCTGGTACAGGAAAAGGATGTTTTAAAGTATCCTTCCTTAAGACCTCGCTGGAAAAAACCTGTACCTATTCTCAAAGTTTTGAGTCCCCGAACAGTAGAAATTCAGACATCACCTGGTAATTTAAAAATTGTGTCTATTGACAACTTAAAGTGCTCTCCTATCTACTATTGTCAGGATGATGATGGATTATTGTCAAATTCCACTTCAACCCCAACCTCTCACACCAACAGCACCTGATTACTCTCTTGCTATGGATGAAGTCTCCAAAAAGGCACCTCAGTGACAGCTAAACCTCAGACAATATTTTTGGCCTAGGTACTGAAGATTTACATCTTGTTTTTGTGGAGCATTTTTGTCTTCTTTTGCATAACTATTATAACGTTTACTATTATTTTTTCAGTCCTTCATTTAACATGGGCTCATACTGTTTCACTACCCACTACTCGAATTCATTGGAACCTCTCAGAGGCACACAATGGTACTGTTGTGTATCGAAAGATGCATAATGACAGACCTAAACGTGCTCTTCATATAGAGATTGTTCCAATACACATGGAGAATGCAGGTATTCCATTTCGGATCATACATAATCGCTTTCCTAAGCCTATTGTTTCTCAACAAAGTGAACTGTTGGTGCCTTTTACTTTAAACATAGACACCAGAGCGCTAGTCTATTGTTCTGGCTTGTTCTCAAAAGAAGCTAACATCTTACAAAGACTATAGAAGAAGAATTCTGAGATTTGGACAGTAGACATGCAAATTTTCTTGTTCCAGGTACAGATCCTTGGCATCAAACATGCTATGCTGATAAAATCTGCTTTGCTTCTTATGGAAATTGTTATTTTGTTTCCTATGGGAAACCGAGGAAATGGCCAAGACCTCATGTGTATGCAGATCACTGTGACAGACCTCAATTTTGGACTGACGTTAAAACTGCAACACAAGGCCTGCCTCAGTGGTACCTAGCTATTGATTATGTTTCTGATCACTTGCGCTATGCTAAGCAGGAATGTTCTGGAGGTGAAGACCGTGAATAGAGAGTTCCAGGAGGTCAGTTGCCCTATACTGGAGTAATTTTTTGCACATCTTTTTTATATAATACCTCTTGGTGGGATTAATCAAATTTATCTGTGGATGGTTCTTTAGAGTTAAAGTCTTTAGAGTTAAAGTTTTGACTTCTTGTCTTGAAAATTCTACTACTGGGAAGCTCAAACCTAAGTGTTTATCCTCTCAATGGCATGATAATGGTGCTAATGAGATGTTTGTTGGTTTTACTGGGACTTCAATTTGTGATATCCCTAGGTATCATATTTTTCTCAATAGATCTGAGAGTATTGTATCTTGTAAGAGTACCTTTGTTATTCATCAACAGCCACTTGAATGTGGCACTGATAAAACGCTCACTGATAAGAGTTTACATTCATGGAATTGTGGGCCATGCAGTGTTAATATTACTACGAATCTCATGGGTAATTATACAGCCAAAGAGAGGGCGAGTTTGGGAAATAAGCATTGGTTTAACTTGATATAAGGTCCATTATTTGTCAATGCTACTCCTTTTTTTGCTGATAATTATGCCATTTATTCACTGTATCAGAAATGTAAAACTTTATCTGAAAAACATTCTTTATTTTCGGTGCTTCAAGCATTAGAAGAATTTATCATGGTACCTCAGGAAAATAAAGATTACCCATGTACACATTTTTGTATTAATGCTTCTTTGTTACAGATGAACCCCAAAAGGGTGATATGGGACACAAATAAAACTCTTAATGATATTCATATTTTAGCAATATCTGATGATACTATAGAGAGTTTTCCTTCTTCCACTTACAAATCTAGGAAGATTTTACAAGTAGAATCTTTGAATAATGCACAGATATTTAGAAAAACTAATTTCTTGCTCGCAAAATCTATGGAAAAAGATTTCTAGATTGCAGGATGCCAATAATATAAATTTAAGAAATGGAGCTTATTTGGTCAATGATGCTTTAACTCAAGTGGCCTTGATAGTCAAATATGATTTAGCAGTTTTATCTGATGAATTGTTTAGGGAAATTATTGTCACTTGGATGCAGAAAATTATTTTATCTTTAAGCAATGGGCATGTTCCCTGGACTATTGTTAATACTACTGAGATTCAACACTCCTTATCTTTAAGTGATGAGAACATGCGAATCTTACAGCACAAAGCATGTGCTTTGATTTTTAACATGAAACCATTACCAGATTCAGATCTTACTGACCCCCTAAATAGGTGGTATATATTCCTACTACTCGATGGAATATTCATTTTTTGATTCATTTGAAAATTCTTAATATGGTTTATTTGACTATTTGGAATATTTTGAATATGGGTTTTTTAGTAACTACTGGAATAAATATTGCTCATGCTCATATGAAGCTACCATATGAATATGTCTCCACAGATATTTTTTGGAAACATAACATACATACTGACAAAAGTCAAGATTGTGGATATTTGTTTTGCAAACAAATTACACATGTTTCCCCTTGTGGGTTGGTACCACCTAACACTACTTCTTGTCCTATTAGGAGTCAATCAAGTAATATTTCTTTTGTTTTTATTGATTCTCTTACAAATGGATCATATTGAATTCTTGCTGGACAATCTGAATGTCATATTCCGGCTTTGTAACCTTCTATTGTAACAGTGAATAGCACAGTCACTTGTTATGGCAGACAGCTTTTTCCACCTCCTAATTTGAGATCAATGCATTCACAGGTTACATTTTTCATACCTCACTTTTCTTTGCAATTTCCATTATTAACTGGCATCATAGCTAAATTGAAAAGGTCAGAAATTACTCTTTTTAATACACATGATGCAATTGAAGATACCTTGCAGGAAGTGAAGCAACTACTTCTAAGGATTGATATACATGAAGGAGATTTTCCTCTATAGCTCAATAGATTGGCTACAGCTATATCTCCAACCTGGCTTTCTTTAGCTAGCATGGTTCGTTCCATTGCTAACACTGGGTGTCTTCAGACGTGACGTTGACACGGTGAACCACGGTGAATACCCACCTGGGGTCACCGTGTCCCGTACGTCTGTTTGGCGGCCGCCAGATGTTGGCCATGGTCAATCGGCACATGGGGTCAATTTGAACCACGCTTCCCGGGCTAGCCGGGGGAAGGTCCCGGGAAGCGTGGTCAAATGGACCCCGGGCCGTGGCCAACGAAAAGTAACGTCTGGCCGCGTGCCACGGCCCGGGATCCCCGGCGGGATCCCGGGCCGTGGCACGATCAGCCGGCCGCGGCGGCCGCATTGGCCCCGCCGCCCGCCCCTCTCCTCGGAGGGCGGGCGGCGGGGTGCGTGGAGGGGGCGGGGCCGTGCGGCCACACGTTGTGCCGCACGGCCCCGGCCCCTCCCACTTTCCCCGCCGGGATCCCCCCGGCACGTCTGTTGGGCCGTTACGGGGTGACCCCGGCGGGGAACGAAGCCGGTGGTGCCGGTAAGGGGCCAAAGGGCCCCGTATCGTCTGAAAGTACCCACTGTTACTACCCTAGGTAATTCAATTTTAGGAACAGGTTTACCAATTATTACCTACCTCAAACCAGTTATAAATGCTATAGTGTTGATTGTATTATTCATAATAGTTTTTAAGATTTTAAGGTTCTTCTCTGGACTGCATCTGAAAAAAATATCAGCCTCCAAAGAAGATTGATGTCTCTTCCCTCACCATTGTGAAGAAGATACCAGTGCTTTGTTCCTTCCTGATGTCTTCCTGAAGACATGACATATTGGACATTTGTTGTTGAATTTTTTTTCTTGTATTGTATTCTTCATTACTGAAACACATTCTCGCCAAAGAGAGGTTGTCATGTATCCTGTATATAGGCATATATGCTTGACCATGTGTGGGTGATTTCAGATGTGACGCAGTTAGATTCACCCCGGTGAATCCCACCCTGTCAATTGCTTCACCATGGGTCATGGTGAGCTGCATGGCCCCAACAGATCTGGCAGGGGCGGCACCACCGCCCGGGGCCAACCGGAGTGAACCCGGGCCAGGGGAACCCAACAGATGTGATGTGGTGGTGAGAGCCACCGTAGGAGTCCCACAAGGCACCGGGGATCCGCGTATGTAAACATGGCCACCAGAGGGCAGACGAAGCCAAATATGGGAGAGGGCCCTGCCCAGGGAAGGGAAACACGAAAGGAGGGGGTGGAGGGAGCTGAAATGCAAGAAGCGCTTGCAAACAGCGGCTGCATGGAAGGCACAAGCACTTCAAAATGAGACGTGCACACACATAAATGAAGAAGCATATCCACACAACAAAGCGGAGCTGAGCAGGGGGGCAGAGGGAGGCACACACCAGGGGGGACAGGGAACCCCACGGCCGGTCAGATGCACATAAGGTGGGGGGGTGGCGAGGGGCCAGCACAGCCATCACAGCAGCAGGTAGAGGGGTCAGGAGCCCAGCAGGCAAGGGGAAGGAGGACCCAGCAGCCCAGGGAGACAGGAGGCAACACACGGTACAGTGAAGTGCAACAGCTGTTTATTGAGGACACAAGTGGCACTGGCCCTGCGCAGAGCCATACAGAGCAGGAGCATGTGGGGCCAGGGTGCGGGAGAAGGGGCAGCAGCAGGGGGGCATGGTGTACAGTCCGGGAGGGAGGGAACCAGCACCACGGCCCACCACGGGGGCCACATGGAGGTGTTTGGGGCAGCAGCAGCGGCAGCAGGTCCCAGGCAAGGGGGTGACAGACAGGCGGGCAGCAGTGGGTCCCAGGGGTCCAGCTGTACTGAAGAAGAAGAAATCCGTTGGCACCATCACCCAGGCCACAGACGGAACGGAGGTGCTGTGGAGGCAGCTGGATGTCAGATGGCCCTGGAGCGCCCTACACCCAGGGGCTCCCATTGGGTGGAGGGGGCAGCAACAACAGCAGGTGCACATTTTCGGGGTCATTGACACAGTCCCCGGCAGAAGCCACGCCTGGCCATGTGGAAGCTGATCAGAAAGAAGGCTTCAAAGGGATCCGCACAGCTCATCCTGAGTTGCACATGAGGGCGACTGCACACCTCCGACAGGGCCACCAGCTCCGGCCCGGGGGGGAGCCAAATTCAGCCGCAGGAGGCCAGGGCAGGTGGGACAGCTACATCAGTTGGTAGTAGGCAGCCCCGCGGGAGAGCAGATACCCACAGGCACCCTGCATGCAAGTAGGACACGGACACGGCAGGGCCACCCTCACACAGGCAGGTCGCATATCCCAGGAAGGCACACACACACTGAGCAGAGGCCTTCTCGGCAGGACTCTGTGCCGCTAGGCCCACCAGCATGTCTGGTAAGAACCCCTCACGTAAGGGGTGAGCCCCAGCTCCTCACAGTGCACGTGGCAAGTTGACAGTGGTCGTGACATAGCCAAAGAGCAGCATACCAAAGCTCAGGCACTGATAGGCATCCAGCTGGTTGGGAAGGAACACCACAGGTCGCACAGGTCCATGCTCTCGCAGGCACTCCAGGCTCAGAAAGAGCACCCGGAGCCTCTGAGCGGAACCTCGATCTGAGATGCAGCTGCCATGGTACAGCTCCTGAAGGGTCCGAGCTGCAGTGGCCGTGGGTGCAGCATGGGATGTGGGACCAGGCGAGTTGGACAGACAGACAGGGGCTGCCAAGGCTGAAAGATAAGGGCATAATGGGAACAATGGGGCTGCTGTGGAGCCATGCGGAGGGAGTGGGCAGTGCACAGCTGCCTACTTGCAAGGCCGGACAGCCCCACACATACACCCTGCTAGTGGAGATAGCAACGACATCTTGCGCACGCACAGGGAGAAGCAGCAGGTCGAGGGCCAGGGCCATGGCCCCAGACCTGGGGGGATGCTCAGGGTACCCCCAATGTCAGACCATAGCCGGTAAGGCGGGGTGGGGCACAAAACCGTGTCATGCCTGGTGTAGGACGTCCATTAGGCGGGATGGGGGTATGCACCTGTAGGAATAAAACACTTGGTCATGGTTAGGTGTGTCTATGACTATTTATTGTGCTCCCCCGGTCCTGCCCCATACCCCGGTACACCCGTGTGCCCTTGTGCCCTTCCACCCTTCCACCCCGCTCGGTGTTCCCAGACTCCCCCTCCCCCCAGCCCCTATGCTGCCATGCCCTTCCCCCTCCCCCATTCCCTGCTGCCCCTAGGCTGTCCTTGTCCCCTGCCAACAGAGATGGCCGAGGCTATCGACCCCCCCTTGTCCGAGCTGGAGGAGGAGGTGCTGTCAGCCAGAAGGGCCAGGGATCCTGCCCCTGCTCCCTGACTGCTGGCATGACAGGGAGAATAACACAGAGCCCTGGGGGCACACACACCTTCCAGGGCTGGGAGGGGCTCTGAGGGGCCCCCAGGACAGGGAATGCGGCCGTGAACTGCAACATTGTAGCACAACAGAG
>QEPC01006337.1:717492-730679 GCA_003113815.1 Sphenodon punctatus
GTGTGTGCGTGTGCTGTGTGTGGCACCTGTCCGCCTGTTCTCCCTCTTCCCCCCTCCCTTCCGGTTTCCCTTGTGTGGGCATTCCCTTTTGTGCTGTGTGGCTTCGTTTACCCTTCTGCGGCCATGTCTGTGTCCCGCCCCTGCCCAGTGCCTTCTGGGAGTTTTGACCACAGCGGGGGTTTGGTTGCACATCTGTTGTGCTGCCCCGGTCCGTGATGGTTCGGCCTGGTTCCCGGCCGTGGTCCCGGTCCCGTCACGTCTGTTTGGGTCGTTTTTCCACCCCGGCGCGTGGTTTTGTTGTTCTCCCCCCCTGGGGGTTCACTGTGGTGAACCACTCGCCCGTAATGTCTGAAATCACCCTTTGATTGGCTATCATACAATTCAATGTAACATACTGATACTTTCTATTTATATTTAAGTAAACTTTGCATATATTTTTATAATCCAAAAGTCTCATGTTCCCTTATTATAAATGTATTGTCATTTACAATACTTTCTTTGCTAGCTGGACTTCAAAGTAAGTGTAAACCTCAATTTATATATTTAGGAGAAAAAGGTCTAATTCAGTATGTCTAGTGCAACTGAGCAACTAAGCCTTTTTCCCTATATATAAAAGAGTGATGGAAATGTGACACAGTGGCTAAAACTTCAAGAGACGATAGACAAGAAAGATGGAAAGAAATTTTGGGCATTGGTAAATAGGTCTAAAGTCAGGACTGGAATAGAGAGGGAAGCTAGTATGCCCCCCTCGTTATGGATAAATCATTTTATCACCCTGTTTGCCCATATTGTCCAAGAAAAATCGGGAACTTCATTACGAGTACAAGAGCAGGAAATGCCTATCTGGCATCCTGTGTCACCAGAGGAGTTGCAGATGGTGGTGAGAACTTTAAAACAGGGCAAGGCAGCCGGACCAGACTACATCCCAGGGGAATTCTTCAAAACATTACCTGACTGGGGACTAGGAGCAATAGTGAATCTGTTCTCTTTAATTAATAATACAATTACTATTCAAGATTTATGGAAAATAGGGACTGTTTTCAAAAAAGGTAGCAAATTAGTTCCAAATAATTGTAGACCAATCACTGTGTTATGTATTGTATCTAAACTTTATGCCGCTTTGCTAATGCAACGTCTACATAATTGGTGTGAAAGTCGGAATATCCTGGCAGAAGAGCAGGCTGGGTTCAGGGCCCAGTGATCAACTGGGGAGCAAATTTTTATTCTGCATCACCTACTGAACAAGTATCGGAGGCAGAAGCGTAAGCTATATTTAGCATTCATTGACTTATCAGCAGCATTTAATACGGTGTGCAGAGCAGAGCTGTGGAATGATTTTAGACCGTCTTAAAATTGATTTGAAGTTGTTAGCCCTGATTAGAGCTTTACATTCAGACATCTGTTTACGGGTAAGAATGCCGCCAGAAGACAGATTGTCAGATTACGTTCAAACGTTCAGGGGTGTCAGGCAGGGTTGCCTGCTTACTCCCCTGATGTTTAATATATACGTTAACCCGCTGATATTAAAGCATTGAGATGCGGAGAGGTACCACCCGCCTAACATCGGGGGACGGAAGTTATTTCTACTGATGTTTGCGGATGATGCCGTCATCATTTCTTTATCAAGGGTGGGACTCCTCAGAGTATTGCGGAACTTTGAAGACAGATGCGATTTGAAACATCTTAAAATAAATTACAGGAAAACCAAGATTATGGTGGTGGGGGCTCAGTACAGGAAGTATGATTGGTATTTACGGGGGCGAGGTTTGGAACAGGTTCGATATTGGAAGTATCTAGGGGTTAGGATAGCAGGGAACTGTCGGTGGCAGTTCCAAGTTCAGGCTGCCAGAGAGATGGCAGTGTTGGAGGCAGGGGCCATTATACGCTTTTTCTATGCCCATGGCCAGTCGGCAGTTAAAATGGCCCAACAGATTTTTGAGGCAAAGGTACTTTCACACCTTTTATATGGGTCTCATGTGTGGGAAGTGGATGTGGATATAGTAAGGTTATTACAACCTGTTATCAATCAATTTTGGAGAAGATTACTTAGGTGTCCGCAGTCCACAAGTATGCCTATGCAATTAACAGAAATAGGATGCCCCTCTTTGACTGCCCTAGTAGACCAAAGGCTTTTGGTATTTTGAGAAAAATTGCGTGATGCGTGTGAAGGATCACTGATTGATCGAGCCTGAACTGAAAAAGCTACAGAGGAAGTTGGGAGTGACCCCTGGCGTAAGGGGGTGCTGAGCCAGTTGAGGAGGTTGGGTTTTTCTGAGTCTTATTTTGAGAATGACACTAGCAGGCGAGTGATACTTATTTTGAGAATGACACTAGCAGGCGAGTGATAAGTCTATTAAAATTACGTATTATGGATATAGACAGGCAACAACTTAGGGCCGCGTCCTCAACATCTAGGATGGCACCTTTTAAAAAATATATCATGTCTCCCCAGTCTGGAGTTACATATTTATACTCTCAATTGGAGCCCAAATTGAAATACAGGTTTAGTACTCTTAGGCTGTGTACAATAAAAACAGTGGTAACTATGGGGCGTTACCAGGGGACCCCAATGGAAGAGAGATGGTGCCCTTGTGGGAGAGAGATAGAGGACCTTGCCCATTACCTACTACGATGTTCCCTATATGATCACCTTCGGCTAGGAGTATGGTCAAGGATAGGGATAAGGGAAGGCTGGACAACAAACAGACAGCTCAGTTGGTTGTTGGGAGACCAGGACACCTACAGGACCAAACAGGTGGCCATCTTTGCAGAAAGATGTGCCAATGTGTGGTTAAAATGCATGTAATATGAGGAGTCTGGGGTATATGGTATATATAAGGGGAAAAATATTTTGAGGGTATATGCTGTGTAGGGATTGAGTGCCCCATGCTATAAGCCCTGGGAAGTGCAAGGCAAGTATGGGAAATGCTCAGAGTGAATATGTACAGGGGTCGAGTGCTGCCGCCACATGCCCCGGGAAGGGTAAGGCAAGTTTTGAAAAGATACTTAAGAGGAGTTGGTGATATCCGTTGCTGTTTTGCCTCAGTAGTATCTATACTAGTGGAAATGTTATTTTCTTTTTTTAGGACTTAAATAGATGCTTGGGGAACGTGCGGGCTTTGGATCCTACTAATAGGACCAAATTTTATGTATTGAATGTGTCTTTGATTACTGCAAAAGACGACCATTATATTTTTATTTTGTATGTTATGGCCTTGAGGCTTGAACAATAAGATTTATTATATATATTACAAAAATTAAACACCCAAAATCATGGAAATTATTTACAGATTTTCTATCTATATTCCATAATTCAGCATCAACATTAACATTATATATATATATATATATATATATACTTAATTCTTTACCATACATACTCTTATTATTTATAACTAACTAAAATATCACAGTATTTCTTTATAGATCATTTCTTTATTATCATAATTCGACAACGAACTATTTTTTCAAACTGCCTTAACTCTGTCGTTAACATGTATAAAAATGGTATACACATTATACAATGAATTGTTGACAATGTCAGTGTAGACAAATTCATACAATCGGTTGTACACAATGAAATTTGGTGCAAAAGGACAGAGTTAAGGAAGGTTCGTCGAATTGTGATAATAAAGAAATTATCAATAAAGAGATAATGGGATAATTTAGTTAATGATAAATAATAGGAGTAAGTATGTACGGTAAAGGATTAAATTTTATTTTTTATTTATTTCTTTTTATTTATTAGCCACCCTCATGTCTATATTAAGTGTGTGCGTGAGTATTTGTGTGTGTGTGTGTGTATATATATATATATACACACACACACACACTTAATTCTTTACCATACATACTTTGTTTATCAATCTACATCTACAAAAAAATATTATTACATTTTTGATTGACTGCATTCTCCTGAGATCCAGAACTTCCTCGAGATTTGTGCTGTTCAGTTGCTTTCCAAGTCTCTCTCTCTGTATATATATATATACACATCAACATTATTATTATTATTATTATTATTAATTATTATAGCACCAGCAATGTACCTGACACTTTACAGAGAATAACATAGACACGGTCCCTGCCCAAGAGCTTACAATCTAAAGACAACGGGAGGGGAGACAGGGAAGGGGGAACAGAGGGAGAGAAAAGGGATTCAACAATCATGAGAATGCAAGAACTCAGGTACATGTTCTTGACTTGGTTACAGTACATTGGGAGTTTTCAGATAACAGGTGGGGGATAATCGTGGGTGGAGATGGTTAGCAGAAGTTAGAAAGGGCAGAGTGGAATAGGTGGGTTTTGAGGACGGATTTGAAGGTATGAAGGGAGGGGGCAAGGTGAATGTGGGCAGGGAGGGAGTTCCAGGAATGCAGGCCAGTGAGGGAGAAGGGACGATGTCAGTGGGGTAGGGGGTAGGAGGAGGGGTCAGGGGGATAGGGACTAGGAGGAGGAGGGAAATCATTCGCCCACACGCACCTGGTTCATGCAGACCGCTCTGTTGGGGTAGACACTGCTCCCAGTTGCCCATCAGGATAGTGTGTGGGCTGCTCAGCGTGCTTTCGCACCAAGAGCTTAGGCCCCTATCATCATAGGGCATAGAGCTTACAAAGGAAAGGGTTTTCACACACTTGCTACTTTCAACTGACACAGGGGGGAAACTCGGGTGGGGAATGGTGAAGGTCAGCAGGGTAAGGGGCCTGAGGGTCTGGGGAGCAGGAGCCAAGGGATTGCACTCAGAGGGGGAAGGGAAGGGAGGAAACCAACCCCGGAAGGGGGGGGGAATGCACCCTGGCCCGCAGGCCCTTGCAGCCCACTCGTTCTCACCAGGAAGGGGGGGAAGGCCTCTTCCAAACCACACTTGTACCGGAGTCCACACTCTTTCTTCTATCCAACTAGAGTAGGCAAGGGGGGGTACAGGGAACACAGACGAGGGAACACAAGGCAAGGCAATAACACAATACATGGAAGGTCTCTAAAGTACTTAGCTGTCAAGCAGGGGCCAGTATTTCACAGTCACAACGCTCTGTTCACCGGCACAGAGCTCCGCAAGGTGCCGGCAGATGAAGGGCTAACTCCACCCCCAGAACACGCCCGCCGATGCTCAGAGCGGCGCAGCGGGGGGCAGGGCCCTGCGATGTCATCAGGAGGCCCCGCCCGCCACGTATTCCCTGGCCCTGGGGCAGCCACAAGAGGCAGTGGCGGGGCTCCAGGTAACTTCCCGAAGTCCAGGCTGCAGGGGGCGTGGCCCTCTGCCGGCAGCCGGCGTCGGGGGGCGGGGTGGCAAGCCCGAGAACTGACAAACGAAGGCAGTTGGGGGAGCAGGAGAGACATGGGAGGGTGAGGGAGGGGATGGAAGATGAGCAGAGTGCTCGAGCAGGCGTTTGGAGGGAGACCAGGGCAGAGAGGTGGGGGGGCGAGGTTGTCAAGGGCTTTGTACGCGAAGACAAGGAGCTGGTGCAGAATACGCTCAGGAAAGGGGAGCCAATGGAGAGATGAGTGGAGAGGCTGCATATGGTCAATGTGATAGGCTAGGTGGATGATCCTGGCAGCAGAGTTTTGAAGAGAGGTGAGTGAAGAAAGGTGAGAGCGGGGAAGGCCAGCGAGGAGAACATTACAATAGTCGAGGCGTGAGATGACTAGGGCATGGATGAGAGTTTTGGCAGAGGAGACAGACAGAAAAGAGTGGATTTTAGCAATGTTGTGGATGGAGAAGCAGCAGGATTTGGCCACAGAGTCAATATAGGGTTTGAAGGTAAGGTGCAAATCAAAGTTGAAGCCCAAGCTACGCGCTTGGGGGACAGGGAGGATGGAGACCCCATCAATGGCAATTGACAGGGAAGAGGGAGAGGAAGAATTGGGAGGGAAGATAAGGAGTTCAGTTTTCTCTATGTTCAGTTTGAGTTGGCTTTGAGACATCCAGGCGGAGATATCAGAGAGACAGTTGGTGAGACGAGTTTGAACATAGGGGGAGAGGGATGGAGTGGAGAGATAGAGTTGAGTGTCATCAGCGTATAGGTGGTATTGGACACTGTGGGAGGCAACGAGTTTACCTTGGGAATGGGTGTAGATAGAGAAGAGGAGAGGGCCAAGGACAGAGCCATGGGGAACCCCAACCGAGAGGAATATAGATAGAAAATCTGTAAGTAATTTCCATGCTTTTGGCATTTAATGTTTGTTCTAATGTATGTTACATGTTTTTATAATTGTAATTGTAATTAATGTTAATTTTTTTGGGAGTTTAAGTTCCGGATATATGTGTTTTGTGAAATGATTTTGAAAAGGAAAGTTTTTTGTTTTGGAAATGGTTGTCCTTAATGTTTTTTTTAACTGTAACATTTTTGTCCAGGGTTTTGGGGGAATTTTAATTAATATAGTAATTAGAATGTTAAAAGATATTCCATATGTCAGTTATGTGATATTTTCACATGTGGATACAAAGTAAGAAAGGATAGAAAGAAAAAAACAGGAGCATGAAAGTGATATCCATCTTTGCCCTCTATTTTTAACAGTCATATCCATATTTAAAAGTCATATTTAAAAGTCATCATATCCATATTTAAAATATTATATCTATATCCTGAAGGGCAGAATCCAGACTGGGAACAGTGAGGGAGATGCAGAGCTATGAGGCAAGGCAGGAACTCCAGGCTTGGGGCACAGACTGGCTGGGCAGTCCCCCCTCCCTGCACATTGGCAGCAGGTTAATCGCTTTGCAGGGCAGTTCTAGCCTTCTATTGTAGCCCCACACAGGGATGCTTGGGGTTGCATGTATATCATATGCAGATATATGCAAGTCACCTCATTAGTCTGTATTTCTTTTGCAGAATGAGCCAGGTCTGTGGTTTGCCTCCCCTGCACAAGGGAACAAGTGTAGGTGTGATGCTGCAGGGAAGGATAGGGGTGTGTGATGAACCTACAGAAGTGCTCCACCCATTCATTTTTGGAATGGGTGGCTCTCACTGCTGGTCCTTCCCAACAGCCGTTGATGCCACTCTGAAGGAAGGCAGCCAGTCAGGACTGTTCTACACTGCAAGTTCTATCCCCATAATGGGAAAGACATTACAGGGGAGGGGCAGGATGGAAGTGAGTTTGGGGCAGGTTCTTGGCAGAATCAGCAGGGGGACTGTACTGTGGGCATCATATGGCTGCACTGGGCATGATGAGGCACGATGTCCCCCTCCATGGCCAAACATTGAACCAAAATTACTCCACTGATGGCAGCTCTGCCAAGAGGAAATGGGAGGGGGGAAGAGTGAGAAGGACACAGGGCAGGGAAAGAATCTTCCTACCATTTCGACAATCCCTTGTACCACCACCACTTCCAGTCTTCTGTTGACCTGGGTCTTTGGGTCTGCAGGCTTGGAGCTTGAGTTCTAGATCAAGTGCTGGTGTAGTGTGATAATAATTAGTGCAGCCAACACCAAGTTATTAAACATTAAAAAATCAGTACTGCTGACTGGTGCATGCACAGTCAAACAGCCACTGACATTCATTTTTGTGGTGTTAGAAAAAACAGAATAAGGAAAGTTTTGTGACTCTGCTTTTAAAAATCATGTAATTTTATTAGGAGCCAGCACTGTCACAAAGACTATAAGCTTTAGTCGGTTTCATTTCAAGTACCCCCTTGCCCCAGAAAGCCAGCAAGTGGAAACTCTGGTCAGTTTCATGTCAATTACCCTCTTGCCTCACTCCATACTTTTCATGCCTTATAAAAAGTTGCATGTCTTTAATTCATTTACTCCGAGGCGATGATTTAAAAGATCCATATCTCCTCCCCCCGGACTAGTTGAGCCCCCAGACTTTACAGCCTTGGAACATGAGAACTAGGTAAGTGTAGTGTGATAATGATTGGTGCAGCCAAAAATGAGTTATGAAATATTTTAAAAGTCAGTTCTGCTGGCTGCCACATGCTCAGTTGAGCAGCCACTGATGGCAAAAAAAACTATATTGAAAGTTACATGACTCTGCTTTTTAAAATCACGTAGCTTTATCAGGAGCCAGCTCTGTCACAAAGACTTTAAGCTCTAGTCAGTTTTTTGTCAATTATCCACTTGCCTGAGAAAGCCAGCTCTACTTGTGTCACGAGTGTATGGGGAGGAAAGGGGTATGAGGAGAGGGAGAAGATAAAGGAGACACCACCAACCACAAAGGACACAGGGATGGGGTGGTTCTCTCGTAAAGCTAGGTTTATTTCAGATGGAAAAAGGTCCCTCAGGTGGGCTTTCCCCCTTAGTCAGAGGGCAACCTGAATCATCACAGGAACTACGAGAGTAACCAATTTCCCCAAAGGGGAAAGGGGTAACAATAGACATGACCTCTGCATGCTCACGGGACTGCACAGGACCCAGGACACCGTGAAACAAGGTGAAGGGAGAGGGGGAAGGGAAAACACCCCAAGGGAGGGCAGGAAGGGGAGGAAAAGGGAAGGAAATTGGGAACAGGGCTGGGGGTTTCACGGGGAGTGAGGGACAGGTACTGACACACGTCACAGAGTCAAAGTGCTGGAAAGGTATACACTAGGAAACAACTATGAGGTACAGGAGAAAGGATCCGGGTTTCCAAGGGGGGGCAAGCCGATACAATCTACAAGTACAAGACTAACAATACAGAGGATACACTCACGCACGCACTCACCAGTCGTACTCAGGAAGAGGGGAAAACACAAGGGACCCAGACGCTCACTCCAAACTTTTGGGGAAGGGACTGCTAAGGAACAAGGATCTCAGGAAGCAAATCACTAGCACCAAGCAAACCAGGGGCCAGTCTCTCATGAACGATTACTGGCGGAGGCTCCAGGCCCCGCCAGCATCCTTTATAGGCCCGCCCCTAGGCCACGCTGCTGCATGTAGGGCTGGGCCCCACTCTCCTCTAATCCCCACTAACGCACCCACATGTCCTGCGTCGGGGTGGAGCTTCTCCTCCGCCGTCACCACGGGGCAGTAGCTCCACCCCCTATGCGGCCCGGCCATCCCTCCGGCTCCTGCACGCGGCTGCTTGCCGCGGCGCGTCCCTAGCTACCCTAGCCGTGGGTCCACGGGGAGGGGTGGGGTGCCTTCTGACAAAGTGGCTCGAACAGTCCCAAGAGCATCTCCCGCATCCGAGGGCGACACATCCTGAAATTCATCCCACAAAACAAGACAAGATGGGGCTTCTATTGCCTCTGGCTCACCTACTGTTAAAAGTGGTGCATCAAAACTGTCGTGGATTTGAGCAATTTTATCTGCATAAAAGTCCACAAACAAATCACAGCGGGAATTTGATGACTCTAAATCCAGGTGGAGGGAGGCCGGACTGACTAGCCCCCTCACCACCCAGAAAAGCTCCGCTGGGTGGGACTTAACAAATGCAATGAGGGCAGCAAACAAAGTTTTCTTTGCTGCCCACACCGCCATGGCATAGGTATGCAACCAGACTCTATGCCGCTATCAGTCAACTTCAGCACGCAAGTGATGCCACCATCACTCTAACCGCCACCCTTCATCCTTCATCTGCCACAGCTCCTCCTTATACCATAGGGTTCAGGAGCGGACGCCTAGGAGCCATCCAATCGATGGCCTCCGCCAACATGGAATTCCACATGGTTACAAGGTCATCGAGTGAGCGGTCATCAAGATCAGAGGAATCATCCCCCAGAGCGGTCTGGAACCTTCCAGGTTCCCTAAGCCTTCGGGGGTGAACCATCCTGACTGGTTCCGCACCCTCCCGGGGGCCAACATGCTCCAGGATACCGGCCTGGAGGAGATAATGAGCCATCCATGACAAGGGCACTGTTGACACCTCCCCCACTAACGGCTCCCCTCCCCTCAAGGTCGGTGCAAAATATCATGTCCAGGGTATGTCCTCCAACATGTGTGGGGCCCACCACTCTCTGAGACAGGTCCACAGTTGCCATGGCCACCATAAACTCACACTCTGCCCCTCCAAGACTAACATCGGCATGGATATTGAAGTCCCCCAGCACTATCGCCCTGGGGGACCCCAAGACCACCTCCGACACCAGCTTGGTCAGTGCGGACAGGGAGACTGNGAGAAGGGGGGCAGACCAGAAGGCTGCCCAGACCCTTTTGAGGGAAATCGTTTTGCTGCTCTGGCTTCCCCTGTACCACTGCCGGAGATCCCGGTGCAGGACTTACTATCTCCTACTCCCCCAGGGAATCATACGGCCATGGGGCGTTGGTCCCCTGTGGTCACTCACCACAGAGTTGTTGTGGAGGAGGCTGGGGTGACTAACTTGACTGATATCCTCACAAACCATGTGGCCCTTACAGCTGATACTATGAAATTCATGTTTGTTCAGCTTAACCAGTTACATGAGAAATTAGAGTCACTAAATTTACTCGCATGTAAGGGGAACGGGTGGGGTGGGGGAGGTATGACCCCAAATCCAGAGTTGCCCCAGGAATCTGGTGATCTAGTGGGCCCGGGAGAAGAAAGGAGGAATGCGTGTGGGAGAAGGCCAGTATTGCAGCCGGGTGTCCGGACTCTGAGTGGAACAAATCCAGTAGGGGCTGGAAGCTGCTTTCCCCAATTATTACCTCAGAGATCAGATCAAATAAATATTCCTGGCCAGGGTAATGACCAGTCATTATATCAATTATCTTCCAGGGAATTAATCTTTACTATATGCCCTTTGGCGAATGGTTATGTGCCTCCTTGGAGCACCCCCTTAGATATTGCTGAGAACTTACGGTTACTGACTCATAAACCCATTGTGAGTCATAACATTGTTTCCATTGCCGTCATCAGTAGTACAAAGAACCATCACATGATGAAAATTCTATTTGATTCCCCTGTGTGGGTTTCTATAATTTTAAGAAGGGAAGAGGTACTAAAGAGGAAAGCAATTTACATTGCCAGAGTGGCGCAGGTTGATCAGGATCGTTTTCAGGCCACACAGGTCAAACAACATGTATACAGGAATAGTACCTTTGTGGTGCAATTGGATGCCCAGGGAACCCCCAATCCAGAAAAAACCCGAGGTCGGGTAGTTGCTTCAGGAACTGGGGGCTTACTAACTCCTAAAGCAGGGATCGGGTATACTGAGGAAAGGCATGCCAATGGAATGAGGGTACCAATGGTACAATTGGCTGACCAGGGGACCTCTAACTTAGGAGAATCCCGAGGCCATGTAGCGGCCCCTAGAATCGGGAGTCTACAAACCCATAAGATAGGGAACGGGTATATAGAGGAGGGGCATGCTGCTGGAATGAGGGTACCAATGGTAACAAGGACCGTCGGTTTACCTGTTATGGGATTGAGACCGATAGGGCCTATTGTGGACCCTTCGCCCCTTTGGAGTGAGGGTACCAGTCACGATGTTCGGAGTATGGAATGTGAGCAGGTTCTGTCAGAGTCTCCTCAGGTGGAGGACCCAGGACCAATAACTCTAAGCTACAATTTATTTCAAGCTACTGCTCAGATTAATCAGAAAGGCTTATTGGACCAATTTGGGGTATTGTCAAAAAAATTGGGTGACCTTAAGTCCCATAGGACGCTGTTGGGTTCCTCATCGGGTTGGGATGGTGGTAGGCTCAGTGGGTTGGTGGCCAAGGTGCCCGTCTACCCGTTCTGTCCTCCAATCTCCTCCTCTCTTGTTGAGATGGTAGGGGAGGCGAGGACGGAGGGGAATTATGTGGCTGCTATTCTTCCCCTGGCCCATGGATCAACCTCCCCTATGGACCCACTGTTACCCCAGGTTGCCTGGCTGTCCCAAGCTGTAGGAGGCGCGGAAGGGGGAGTGGAGATTGTGAAGGGCAGGGACGGGGAGTTGGGACTGCCTGACCCTTTGCCCTGGATCTCCGAGACGCCGGTAATTTCTTCGCAACCTGTAAACTGTGGGGATTTTGAGGTCCGTAGTTCCCAGATTGATAAAGAACTGGTTCTGGACAAATGACATATAGCAGAAGACTACCCCGGGCTAAGAATTCTGAGCTGGAATATTGCAGGGTGGAAGGCCCGCCTGCTGGATTCAGATTTCCTTTCCTTCTTGGCTGGATTTGACCTTCTCCTGGTACAGGAGACTTGGGCCTCATCGGATTTTTGATGCGAAGGATTTCGGGTGTTTGCCTTACCTGCCTCCCCGGCCACAGGGCCAGGCAGGCCCAGTGGAGGCCTTGCTCTCTTGGTCTCTACACGCTTACAGGTTTATATCCAGGCCTGTGATTCCTTAGGCTCGTACTTTTCTTTACACCATTGCCTGTTTCCATCTGGGTTGGAGATTATGTTGGGGAATATATATTTACCACCTACCTCTTCCCCTTTTTTCTCACCTGATTTATGGCTGGGAATTCTTAAGAAATTGCAAAGGTGTTGCATCCTATATCCCGGGGCTATTCTGCTCATAGGGGGCGACTTTAACACAAGATTGGGTAATTCTATTGCAACTGAACCCCTGAGGCTTGATGACTCTGAGTGGCTGCCGGGGGCCCGCTCCTCTAGGGACCGTACTGTCAGTTCAGGTGCTGGACAAATGAGGGAGTTTTTGATCTCCCTTGGACTTATGGTCCTGAATGGCCGCTCTGATGGGGATCGAGATGGGGCCTTCACTTTTCACACAGCCAATGGTTCTAGTATTATCGACTATTTTTTGCTTACAGAAACATTCTCCCAGAATGTACTAGAATTTTGCATTATCCCAAGAGAAGAATCCGATCACTTCCCGTTATTCCTGTTATTGGCAGACCCTTTCAGTCTTCCATTGGTAGATAGGGGTTTGGGTGACGGGGAAGGGCGTGGGATAATTCGGATTCAATGGTCCAATGATCTGAAAGTAACTTTTGAGGATTTTATCCTTCAACCAATAGTTAAAGATCTTGTGGGCAGGATGGTAGGTCAGGAAGGCAGTTGTCCTGCAGAATTTAATGAATTAATGGCGCTGTTGTATCCCCTTTTGGGCAGAGTTAAACCGAGAGGGGCTAGGCCTGGGAAGTCCCCTACATGGTTTGACCAAGAGTGTAGTATGCTGAGGAAAGAGCTGCGCCGGCTTGCAAAGAGGCTAAAGAGTAATCCCACCAAATTACGTAGGTTGTCCTTTCTTGCCTCTCAGAGGCAGTACCGACAAATGATTATGTCTAAGTGAAAGGGGCACCAGGAGATGAAATGGGCTCAACTACTCAAGGCAGCCTTGGATGATAACCAGGGCTCCTTCTGGAAGCTTGTCCGCCCGGGCCGAGCCAAGAACT
>QEPC01006337.1:732167-764688 GCA_003113815.1 Sphenodon punctatus
TTGCTGGGTCTTTCAAGGGAAGCTTTGGGGCCTCTTGGCCCTAGACAAGCTTTGTCCCTTATTAGGCGGAGAATCCAGGACCAAGAATTACAATCTGAAAGGTCCAGGTTGGCTGCCCAGAAAGTAGCACCCGAGTATCCACTAGGGGGCCCTATGAATATCAGGACCAGCTACCTTTCTAGTTGGCAGGATTTCAATCAACGTAGAGCCCTTGCATGCTTTCGCTGCATTGTTTATCCTTCTGCACTTTTGGAAGGCCGATATAGAGGTACTCTAAGGGTTGGGAGGTTTTGCCGGTTATGTGATCTACCGGAGTTAGACTCCTATGAACATATTTTTTTCCGATGCCCAGCCTTGAAGTGGCCAAGAGACGCTCTATTGGGCAAATTTATTCTGGCCCCTTTTGATTACAGGGGCATGGTAAGGGAATTTCTTGGAGGGACGGATTCGGCTTTATCTAGGACGGTAGCAAGGTACTGTCAGATTTTTATGCGCCTATGGTCCACACAGTTTGCTCAGGCTGAGGGAGAGGGATAGGTGCATTCTAGATGGAATGGGGATGGCCCCTCTGATGATTTGTTAATCTCCGATATTTTTTTGGGTCGCTGTGGGCAGCAGCGCCGCTTGTATATTTTTTCTCAAACTTGTATTATGTATTATGTAGTATGCAATATGTATATGTTTATTTATGTATATGCACGTGTTAAAAACCAAAGGTTAAACAATAAAATATAACTAACTAACTAATCACTCCACACTTTTCACTCTGTATGAAAGTTGCAGACTTTTCATAGGGACATGAAACTGACTAGAGCTTCCTCTGTTCATCTGTCCATCTTTCTAGTCTAACATGAAGTTAAGTGTTGGGATAGGATAATTGTTGTTTTTATTTCTCTCCCTATCTAATCTTACTACCATAGAGAACCCACTGGAGAGAACCCACATCCCAGGCCTGCGGAAGCAGGCACCTCTAGGCAGGCTCCAGTAGCTGTCCATCATGGCATGGTTGTACAGGAGCTTGGGATGAATCTGAATCTGATATTGACACTGGGGAAGAGGGGGGAATCTGCCAGCAGAGACGTTCAATGGCTTAGAGAGAAAAACTAATACTCAGTCAACAAAGATAAGAGTCTCCCATATGTCAGGAAATTCAATTTTTAGATGGGAAAATAATGGGGCTCTTCCCATTGACTGTGGCTCTGGAGGGTAAAGCAATGGTGATTTGTGCAGCAGACTTCAACTACACTGACTTCTGCCTGGAGAATAAGTGGGCTAGCCTTCCAAAAAGTCTCAGGGAAGTACACAACAGTAAAAATAGTAAAACACATACAAAAATATATACAATTCATGCTATACAAACTCCCATCTTCCCCTCAAAACTCCCAGGATATGCCTAGTCAAAAATGCAACTACCCCATATCACTTACCGCCATTTAGGGCTATAAAACCAGCACCTTGAATTGATGGAGTCTGGCCCCCTCTGGTCAGTCAGGTTCACAGTCTCAGATTCCTTCTGGACCCCTTGGTGATTTCCAACAGATGTGCTGGCTGATCCCGGCGGGGAATCTGGGAGGGGGAGGGGCCGCACGGCTCAACGTGTGGCCGCACGGCCATGCTCCCCCCACTCTCCCCCGCCCCCTGGGGAGACGGGCGGGTGCCGCGGCCAATGCGGCCACAGCGCCCGCCCGAATTGACCACGGCCCGGAATCCCGCTGGGCTGTGGTTGCCATCCAGATGGGATGATCCCCTTCATTGCAGCGGGGAATCACACTCACCACGCGATCGGCGGTTCTGCCAATCGCGTGGTGAATGTGATTCCCCGCCACGATTGACTGTGGTTAACATCTGGGGGGGAACTTCCGGTTCCCCAACAGACATTACGAGGTCTTTCCCCACCACAGATTATTGACTGTGGTTGAGCGTGGTCTCGTAACATCTGAAAATACCCCTTGTTGCACCTGGATTGTCAGGTTATGGCAGTGGCCAGGAGTGCTTTTCACCAACTCCATCTGGTGAGGAGGCTATGGCCTTTTTTTCTGACCCAGACCTGGCCTCAGGTTTGAGAGGTATGGGAGTGTGCGGTTGGGTCAGGGTTGGAATGGAGTTTTACTTATGTTTGATTTGTATTTCATATGTTGCAAGCCTCTAGATATACATTGGTTAGGTGGAGTATAAATCTAAATATGGTGGTGGTGGTGGTGGTGGTGCAGGACTGCAGGTGCTTATGTTGGAGAGCAAATCTGTGAATAATTTAAATAGACTTGATTCTGAAGTGACTTGCAGCCAGACCAAGGCTGTGTTTGGGGTACTCCAAAGAGGTGCCACTCCATGTCTTTGCTCTGAAAGACTCCTCCTCTGCCAGGGTCCTTTCAGAAAAGGGACAGCAGTGGAGGGGGGGTGTCCACTCTGACTTTCTGTGACTTGATTAATCTCCTTCTTTAAAAGACTCAACCTCATTTCATTAATTTGATTTAAAACGAAAATAATAATAATGGAGCAACGTACCTCTCAATCCTTGGATTCTGAAATGAGCAATAGTGAAAGACAAAATTTGGAGATACATTTAATGAGTTGGTAGCAGTGAGGAAGAACTACTACCCCTTTAAGAGGAGTTCCGAGACTAGGTTGACATTGGCCTTTTAAGGCTGAAGAGCCTGGAGAGGTGGCCACACCCTCTCTCCTCATATAAAAAGTAGGAAGCTAAAGAGGAGCTTAGTCTCTGCCTGGAATCTGAGGTGAAAGGAGCTCCCTGAAGATTACTGTGGATGGTGTTGAAGGGGTGCCAATATAGTGAGTATCCAGACAGAGAACTGGGCCTGTCTGGAGAACAGTAGTTAGGACTTTGGATGATGGAGGGGTTGTATTTTATGTAAAAGTAAGGCTTCTGTATAGTAGGAATACTGGCTATGGACTGAAGACGGTGTAAAGATTGTAAATAAAAACTTTGTCCCCAATCCAATGCTCCATGGATCCCCATGTGGAGCTGCACAAGCAGTCATGCAAGACCAATGCAGATCAACATTTCAAGCACATTGTGCTTTGCGCAAACGGTGTGCACACACAGACGCATGTGTGCTCGGCTCCACATGGGAATCCATGGGGCAGTGGATTGGGGTCTTGATGTTTAATATGATTCCCTAAATACTGGTACTGCCTGGGGCCTGGTATTGGGGGACTTACCCCGGCACCACCACTCTGTTAGATAAACTGCTGGAGAATGCAGGTAACCCCAACATTGGCGGGCTACCATCACAGTAAAGGAAGGGGATGAGCCTGCACTGGGGGCAATCCCTTGTGAGTGGAGAATTGTGACCAGCAGCAGACTAACAGATGGAGGATTGTGCCCTGCTGCCATAATAGAGAGTCTTTGTTGGAGAGTTACACCCTGATGCCAAGTGAAGCAGGAGCAACAAGCGTAGGGGACAGCACTGGAAGGATTATGCACACTTAGCGAGCAGTGGATGAGTGCACCTGGAGGAGCACCACAGTGAAGTGTAGAAGCAAGGACTACAAAGGAATTTCACGCAGATGAAAGCTCGACCAGGTCTGGAGCAAGGAGACTTTCCTCAAAAGATGAAGTAGAATGAAATGGATTTCACACCATGAGAAAACCCATAGGTCCCTCAAGCTCTACCACTCTGATGGGGTGCACTTGTCCCTGGAGGGTAATAATTGTTATTTGTCTACGCTGAAGGCAAAGCTGCTTGAAGTTCTGAGTTTGAGTTAGGCATGGGTGGGAGTCAGGCCCATCCGAATTAAGCATTGGCAACCCCTTAGTGGCAGGGGTCCAGTATTGTTATGCTGTTATAATTTATTTATTTATTTATTTATTTATTTTACAAATTTATACCCCGCCCCTCCTGCGACGCAGCTCGGGGCGGCTTCCAACAATTAAAACAATAAAATACAATAAAATTCATCTAAAACAATCAAATATTACATATTAAATATTAAAACAGGGCTAGACAACACCAAAAACAAATGGGTAGGGGACTAAAATCCTCCCTCCCCACCCTCCCTCCCAAAGGCCTGGGCAAACAGCCAGGTCTTACAGTTCCGCCAAAATGTTAAAAGGCTTGGGGCCAGGCGAGCCTTATAATAAATAAGTAGTTTGGGAATCATCTCCTTAAGAGATGGGGAAGTGACACCTGGCACAAAAACAGGGCACGGCAAGTGCCAGGATAGCATCCCTGGGAGGGGTGTCTTCAGAAGGAGGTCAGGGACAGGCACGATCCCCAATCTTTTGTCACCACATCCTTACTTCAGTCCAGAAAGGACACCATCCTCTTCAGTCAAACAGGAGACATTGGGTGATTTCAGACGTTACGGGTGACCGAATCACCACAGTGGATTCCCAGTGGTGGTGACCCGTCAAACCACCCCGCATGGTCAAGAAAGGCCCCAAACAGACCTGATGGGACCAGGACCAGGACCACGGCATGGAATCAGGCTGCCACACCACAGCCCAGGGCAGCGCTACAGACATGACGCCGATCCTGGGCCATGGTCGAAACACCCGGAAGGCTCCAGGGAGGGGCAGGACACAGACATGGCCAGCTGAGGGCAAATAAAGCCAACAATGCCTACAGGGAATGCCCACACAAGGGAAATGGGAAGGGAGGGGGAAGAGGGAGACGAGCCGCCGAGGCAGCACACACAACAGGCACAGGGAATACGAAAGTGGAACACACAGCACAGACACACGCCCGGGCGCATGCTCACCCACATGGGAAAGGAAGGGAAGGTGGGACACAGTGGAACAGACAACACACATGGCACAATGGGCACAGGGGGGAAAGGAGGCGGGTACAAGGGGAGGGGGGGAACCAGCCCAGGGGCCAGGGCAGGACCCGGAGAATGGCAACCAGACCCCCACAACAGCACAGCCTGCACGGGCACCCCCACAGTTACACTTCCAGTCCCAGAATGGGGGGACCCCACAGGGGCACAGCACAGGTACAGGCAGAAGCCACACGGTCCAGGGAGAGGCCCTGTAATGGTCTAGGAGGCTGTCGGGGAGCCCATGCACCGGCCAGGGTGCAATGGATGAGACGGAGGTGAACTGGGGCCAAAGAGCAGAGCAGCCATTCCAAAAGCCTGCCTCCCCCCCCCGGGAGGATGCCAAGAGGTGCAGTCCAGGGGCCTCAGCACCCATCAGTCACAGAGGCACCCAAGGGGAGCGGGGGGGGGAGCATGGGCACAGGAGGGATCGAGGCCAGACCAGGAAGGACAGCAGCACCCGGGGCACTGGGAGCCACTGCAGTGTTCAGGAAACAGCCACAGGAGACAACAGCCATGGAGAGGCACACCAGTTGCAGAGGCAGAAAGGAGGGGCCTGCATAGGGAGCATGGAGCCACAGGCAGGGGCAGCAGGACCACAGGCACCAGCCAGCACAGCACCGAGCCAGGGACATCATGGAGGGAGCGGAAGGTGGGGCAGAGCCGGGAGCCCACAGCTGGGCCAGCATCCAGGGCCCAGAAGAAAAGGGGGGTCTCACAGGCAGCTGCATGGGGTCACGAAGGGGCCTGGGGCTGGGTGGCCCGCCAGGTGCATGAAGTGGGGCCACTGAAGCATGCCCCGACAGAACCCCAGTGCAAACATGTGGTGAAAGACCAGGTAGTATGCCTCAAAGGGATCCTGAGCGGTGAGCCCCACCTACACATCGGATCAGGACCACATACCAGCCAACGTCAACACCTCCACCTCAGAGGACTCTGACAAGCTATAGTCAGCAGGTGGGGGCCATGGAAGGTGACCCAGCTCCAACAGGCAGTGATAGATTGTCCCGCAGGACCGCTGGTAACCTCGGGCCCTGTGAACTCAGCCAAAGAAAGACACAGCCAAGGCAGGGCCCCCCTCCGCCAGACTGGCCATGTAGGCAGCCAGGCTGCACACAGAGAGGGCGGACACAGTCTCCGCCGCTGACCACCCCACATGCGAGCACCTGAACTCCAGAATTCACCCGTTGGGAAAGGGACACAGGCCTAGCATCTCAGCATGCTGCCGGCAGTCGCGGGCACTCACCACATAGCTATAATACTGCAGCCCAGTGCTCATACTCTCGTCGGCACCTGTGAGGCTATCTAGGCAGCTCAGGAGCAATTGCACAGCTGGGGAATGCCACAGGTCACACAGGGCCAAGGTCTTGCGGAAGGTCCAGCTATGGGGGGCCCGGGGGGGCGCTGAGGCCCGGGAGCCCTGAGGAAGAGCAGTCCAGCAAGCGGCAGATACAAAGTGCAAGGAAAGGAGGGCCCCACAATCCCTGGAGGGATGGGAGGGGAAGCGGAGAGCTCCAAGGCCAAGCGATAAGGGCACAGGCCGCAACATTGTACGGCTACAGAGCAAGGCATGGGGTGCAGACCCAGCACAGATGCTGGAACAGAACACACAGACAGAACAGCCTACACACTACCCAGGGCTCCAAGGACAACAGGCAGCCGACACCAGGAGGTGGAGGGTGATGACAGCAGGAATGCAGCTGCTGCCAGCACACAGCCGGCCGAGGGCAGTACCAAGCACCATTCCCCCTTCAGGGAAGGCATGCACATGCATTGGGCTGCCCACAGCCTCCCCGTCCAGCTCGCCCTGCAGGAGCCGGGCCTGCCGGTCTGGGGGGCAGCCAGGGCGACCCGTTGCCCTGAGACCGGTTGGCAGGGCATGACCAGGGGGTGGAGCAACACAGGTCCCCACCTACAACAGGTGCAGGCACAACACACCCAGGGCACCTGTCTCCATGGAGCTGGGCTGGTTGGGCACCTGCGGAATGAACCGAGCCGTGTGCGCAGAGTGGTACCGCTCTCACACAGACCTCCTGCGCATTCAGATGCAGAGGTGCACCTGGCCGCCCTGCTGCGTGTGTGCATGGCCAGGAGTTCTGCCAGAGCCCAGAGAGCCCACCACAGGTGCAGGTGCTCCCTAGCTTGGCTCAGGACCTAACAGGTTTCCAGGCGGCCCAACAGGCCCTCCTCTGTGCCTGGGGCCAGGCTGCTGTGCTCTGCGTGGCAGCTGGCCAGCTCCAGTGGTGGAAGGAGACCATGGGGCACGCTGCCCTGCTTGCAATACCCATTGACCAGTGGGTATGGGTCACGGAGCGGGCACAGGGGTGGTGGGCCAGGACACTAGCCCAATGGGACAAGGCTACCTGGAAAGCACACTTTCGGATGGACAGGCGCATCCTCCTGCAGCTCACAGAGCTGTTAATGCCCTGACTGGACCAGCAGGCCACCCCCATTCGGGCCCCCATACCCATGGTCCAGCAGGTGACCATCGGGGTCTGGGCCTTTGCAACACCTGACTCCTTCTGCTCCGTCTCACAGCACTTCGGCATTGGGGTGATCACCATCACCGGGATCCTGCGGGACCGACGTCTGCGAGACAGTGGAGGGCCTGTTCCTGGACTGAGTGATCCAGCTGGTGGACTAGGAGGCCATGATGGCTGGATTCACAGCTGGGGGATTCCACAACTGCATGGGCACTGTGGACGGCACCTACATAGATATCCTGCACCCATCCGCTGGGGAGGCCTCAAAATATGTCAGCCAAAATGGGTACCACTCCCTGCAGATGCAGGCGGTCATGGACCACTGGGGTTGGTTCATTGACATTTACACGGGCCACTCTGGTTGCAGCCACGATCCCCGGCTCATGACCATCTCGCCCTTCTATGCCCAGATGTACTGCGGAGACTTTGCAGACATTGGGATGACCCGGATCGGGGAGGTGATGATGCCCCCCTGCATCTTGGGGGACTCAGCCAACCAATTTACCCGCTGGCTGATGAAGGCGCTCTTCAATACCCGCCTGTGTGCAAGCAGGATCGTGGTTGAGAGGGCCCTTGGGGCCCTCAAGAAGCGCTGGAGGAGCCTCGCGGACTGCCTGGACTACACGGTAAAGACCTCCTCCCTTCTGATTGGAGCCTGCTGTATGCTGCACAGCAAGTGCGAGACTGAGGGGGCTGCCCTCGACTACCCCGTGCCCTGGCATCCTCCTGGCCCCATGCCTCTCTATGTGATTGCTGAGAACCCACAGGAGTACCAATATGCAAAATGCATCCGTGCCACCCTGGCCAGGCAAATCAGCTGGGAGGTCGAGGGCTGAGGCCACGCATTCCCCCACACACTCTGGGGCCCCCAGCAGCACCCTGGCTGCACCCCTACACACCTATGTGCTCCCAACTCCTGGCCCACGAACAGACACACGGAGGTGATTGTGGTGCCCGTGCATTTATTGTTTCACCCTTCTACAAGTTCTCCCGCCACCTCACCCACTCCCCATCTCCCAGTGATACCCCCCTCAGGCTGACCTCCCCCTTCCCCCATCTCCCCCTTCCCCCATCTCCGGGGCCGCCCTCGTCGCTGCCCGATGGGCACCATGGAGCTCTGGGAGGTCCCCTCCCCCCCGCTGTCTGTGTCCCCAACAGTGTCCTGGGAGGCCTCGGTGTCCTGAGGGTCTGGAAGTGGTAGGAGGGTGGGTGGGCCCAGGGCTGGCGGGGCCCCCTGGCCGGCAGCACCCTCCGGAGGCCTACAGGGACTGGTAGGCAGAAGCGCAGTCCCAGTGACATGCCATTGGCTGGGCTGTTGGTGGAGGCGGTGGGGGCACCGAGGGGCCCAGCATCGAGGCTGGGGCAGGCAGGTTGCCCAGCGGGGAGGCTGCCATCACATAGGCATTCATAGGACCCACGTGTAAGAGAAGTGAGGTGCCTATGTCATGTGACTGGTCCATCTTTGCAGAGTGCTTCTTGACCATCCAGTCTATGTTCCGTTACAGCCACCTGAATGCCTCCACCTTCCTGCTGTGCTCCCGGTGCTCCCACCTCAGTTCGAGGTGCACCTCTTCCTGCAGCCTCCAGTCCATGGCCTCCGCCTGCTGCACGGCCTTTCTGTGGCTGCCTTCATGCGGTCGATGACCTTGATCAACTGCTCCCCCTGCTCTGTGGTGGAGTGAACTATATCCTCCACCTGCTCCTCCCTGATGAGGGTGCTCCCTCATCCATTGGGCCGGGGCCATGGGTCTGCCTTACTGGTGGATGGTTAGTCGCCCCAGCCGCCCTCCCCCCTCCCATGCCATGGATGGAGGACCCTGCCCCCCCCCTTTGGGAGGGTGGCTGGTGCCCTCCCCCGGCTGCCCCCAACCCAGGTTCCAGTTTCCCTGCCCTGTTTCCTCACGCCCCCCTTGTCGTGTTGCCTCACCTAGGGCCTCTGGTTGATCCTGGGGCTGCTCGCCTCCGTCCCCCTCACCAGGCTGTCGCAGGTGCTGGGGTGTGCCGTGACCTGTGCGGGAATGGGGAGGGGTGGGTGGGTGTCTGAGGTCCGTGTCCACTGGTGGCCCCCGGGCTCCTTCTTCGGGGTTTGGGGTGTAGGGGGGTTGCTGAGGGCAGGCCCATGGCCCGTGTTTCCCCCTTCCCCCCCTTGGATCTTCCCCCCAGGTCCATGTTCCGTCCCACCCACCTGCTTACCCTCTATGTCGGTCTCTGAGCCCTCTGAGGCTGGGCCCTCAGTGTGGCTAAGGTCCCCCTGTGTCCACTGGCTGATGGTGACCAGGGTGTTGGCCTCGGATCATCCTGCTACGGACATTGGTTGGGGGCTCCTGGGGCTGGCACGCAAGGGGGGCCTGCTGGTCCCCATGGTCCCGGGATGTTCCTCTTGGTGGGCGGGGCTCCTGGAGCTGGTGTCTTCAATGAGGACAGCGAGGGAAGGGGTACCTCGCACGTTTCCTGCCCTGGACCACGGTGCTCCCCACGAGGTGCAGGGTGACTATGGACCCTTTCATGTGTAGGATGCAGTCCAGGGCATCATAGTGGGGTGGTGCGGGCTCCATGCCAGGACTACCGGTTGCTGTAATTAATGGCCTTGTGTCACGTTGTGCCTCAGTTTCCACAAAAGGAAAATGCGCTTAGTGGTCCAGGCCTGACATGATCTGGTCTGGATATAGGCTGCTCTTTTCCAATATGTGGAATTCAAGTTTACACTTTGCTAATAAGTCAGCCAGCTCAGCAAAGTATAGTAAAGATTCATTTATATAAATGAGGCTATGAGACTTATGAATATTATAAAATATGAAGCAATAGTTTATTTAAGTTCAAATAAAGACATAGTACAAAAGAAACAGTGTCAGTTAAAAGTACATGATTTAGAAAGACATTTCTGTTCAAGGAACAGCTCTGTTACAATTTCAAAGATCTTAACATCTATAAGATATAACATATGCTCTAAGTATTATTGCTATGGTTGACTCAATGCATCATATAGGATATAACATATTATTACCCATTCCTTTCCCCATCCTGCCAGATGAAAGAAGTAAGAGAAGCTTCAGGAAAGGAAGTTTTCTGAAAAATCCATCTTTTCTCTCTCTTCTTATAGAATGAAAGATGCTTGGAAGTCAGCTAAAAATGACATCAGGTCAAAACTGCTGACAGGGAGGGTTTTTTCTCAAAATACATAGTAAGAAGCCTGTTGATCCATACTAAACAGGTTGCTATCATATAGATAGGATTAACAATGAGTAAACTTCAAACAAACAAGGCCTCTTCCTGCCCTGCCTGAGACTCACGTATTTTGACTCTAATCAACAGAAACTGTCAATTTCATTAAGAGACAGACTTGATTACATCGTCTATTCCAGTATACAGACTGATTTTCCAGTATCTGGTCAAGAGTTCAGTAGAGAGGTCACTATAGGACAGCTCTTTTAAGAAGTCATCATACAGAGAGGCTAATTCTGATTTCCAATATATTGAAACACAGATGGTCAAACATATATGCCTATATACAGGATTCATGACACTTGTACCCCCTCTTCAGCTCCTTGGCCTTTGACCAGCACAGGGCCACTGTCCTATGATGCCTTGCCACCTCCATTTCCCACACGGTCTCCTTGAAGACGTGCTCGTTGTGTTGGTTGACCGCCAGCTCCAGCTGGTGCTCCAGGTCCCCCAGATCCGTATGAAGTTCTGGGTTTTCCTGTGCCCCCATTGCCCCCCTCGATGGTACAGCTGTCTCCCACAGGCGCCCTCCATGTCGTGGTCTTCCCCATTCTTTTCCTGCTCCTACTCCTCCGCCTCCCTCCAGCCCTCTCCTCTGGGGGCTTGGGCTCCTGGGCCCATTTCTGTGTCTGCAGGTCATATGGGGGGGATGGTTACCAGGATGCCTCAGCCCTGAGTCCCTCCCCCTCCCCCCCTGCCGGTCCACCCACTAGTCCGCCTTGGTGCCCCTGTGCCACTGCCCCCCCCTTCAGTCACCTTACCTGTTTCTGGGGTGCCTCATCCCCCGGGCCGGCATCAGGCACCGGTTCAGCCTGTCCCAGCTGCTGCTGCTGCTGCTGCTGCTGGCCCTCCTCGGCCTCCAGGTGCAGCATGACCACCTCCTCCTCCACCTGCACCTCCACCACCACCACCTCCTCCTCCCTTGCTCTATGTCCCACCGCTATCCTCTCCCTTCCACCTTGCTCTATCCCTCCACATCCCCCTGCCTCTGTGTGCCCTTTAAATCTTCCTTCCTGGCCTGTGCTGTTGCTGGTTGCCTGGCAGTGATGCTGCGTGCTTTGTCCCCGGCTTGGAATCGTTTTTCTTGATTCTGGCTGGTTTTTGCTGTTCAGACGTTACTTTTTGTTGTTTCCCAGTGGGAATTGCTTTGACCACACTTTCAGAGATGGTCCGGGCCGGAGCTCTGGAAGCATGGTTAATGTTAACCCCTGCTGGGGATTGACTGTGGTGAACGTCTGGCGCCCACGAAACAGACATTCAGGGTGCTTTGGCCCCGCCACGGGATTGACCATGGTCCACTATGATTGACTGTGATCTTGTAACGTCTGAAAATACCCATTGTTATAAAGTGGGGCTGGCCCTGGAGGGCACATCCAGGCCAAGTCCTGTCAGTTATACGATAACCTATAGGTGGTTTTAGAGTACTGAACCCAGTTGCTTATAGGAAATTACCCCTCCTAGCCTAATTAGAATTGGAATAAAGAGCTGTTAAAAACACAAACTTGAGTCCTTGTCTCCTTCCAGATGCGCCGACAATGAGCCGTTATCCTTCCTATCTTCATTTTAAAGCTCTTTCATCTACTTGACATTGCACCATTCCCCAAATGAGCTTGTCTCTGCTTTTCATTGTCTCTTTACCTTTGTACCTGAGCCATTATGTCCTGCACTTCAGATACCATTTACAATAGTTGCAATGGTGGCAGGTTCCAGAGCCACAGGAAATGCCACATTCCTATCAGTAACATCTCTCATAAAATGCTAGGCAAAACTGCAGAGGTCTGGCCTATTGGTGCCCTTGCAAAAAGCCTGGAAAGAGCTCACCTAAACACTGTTTGCAGCTAGGAGGAGGCCAAGGCTCCTGCTAGCTTGGTTGAGGCCTTTCACACCCTGGAGCAAGGCAGCTGGAATGCCAGGAGAGGCTTTGCCTGTGCTGATTGGGAAGTTGTCTGGGTAATTTTTGCATTTGAAAAATGCAATGTGTATGTTTGTTACCCCACCCAGTCAAGGGGAATGAATGCTCAGGTGAGCAGGGTGTTCCTAGACCTGAAATGAAAAATCTCAACAAGTGCTGCTTCTGTCAGAAGCAGGGCATTAGCTGAGATTAATGAGACATGGAAACCTACTGGCTTTCTCGTGGTTTCTGCCATTTTCTGATGGTTTTTGCACATTGAACTGGGCTGCCATGGGCCAGCCTGAAGCCCTGTGTGTGCCCTGAGTGCACCCCCAGGGACTGCAGAGATGAAAACTTTCTGGCTAAGCACTGAGGAAGTGCTGGAAATTTCTAAAGTGCTATAATATTACCATAAAAACTGTTGTAAAATTCCTGGGAAATGATGAAAAAGTCCCAGAAATTGACTAAAAAGTCCCAGAAAGTGACAAAAGTTATGAAAAAGTCCTGGAAAGTGACAGAAAAATACAAGAAAGTGGCAAAGGTGACAAAAAATGGCAGAAGCGCAGAATCACCAGAAAATGACAAAGTCCCAATGGCTATCAAGCACTCCTGGAAGGTCAGTGTTTTCCATCAGAGCAGGAATATTTGTTTTCATTTCAGACCTACCAAGCACTTCAGGATGCACTTCACAGAATTCCTTGGGGTGGCTCTCTTCATGGAGGAAATGTCATTGGGTAAAAACAAATATGCAACCATTAGGAGCGCTCCCTGGGTCCCCCTGGGACAGAAAATCATGGGTGATGGGCTGGGTCAGGTTGAGGCACTGACCTGAAATGACTGTGGCTGGGGAGCCATCCTGCTATCCTCACAGCCCAGGTAGGACCAGGTGTGCAACAAAAGTATAGGCGGGTGGCCCCACCAACACTGTCCTTCCAGTGTCCTGCCCCATGCTATGACGGGCAGCCATTGTGGCCAATGAGACACAGCCATGACTGTTGGTTTTGGCAGACTCTGGCTCAGGGTGGGTATGCTGTGGCTGCACAGATGTGTTAGCCCATTTTGACCCAGTCTGGCAGGCCTTAATCCAAGCTGGAACGTCGGAGATTTTTCGAAGTCACAGCTTGGGCTAGCCACCAACATGGCCTGGGACAGAAGCGAGCCAACATCTGGTGGTACCAAGATAGATGTGTCCATGGCTCACGAGCCAAAGTGGGCCACCATCTCCTCTGACATGGCCCAGGGTGGAAATCCACAGCAGACACAGTCCAGGCCGTATCAGCTACTGAACATACATCATCGCAGTCGGGATGCTGTACTTCTGACTTTGCAGCCCAGGAAGAGGGAGGGCCACAACAGACATGCAGGAATCCACCCCCACCCCCATACCATTCCTGGCACTCCCAGCACCCCACCACCACCAATGACAGGAAGCCAGGGCAGTCAGCCAGGGCAGGCTTCAATCTGGGCCAGATCATGGTGGGCCAAATCCAGTTGGGTGGGTCTTAGCCAAGGCTGTGACTTCAGGTCTTTCCTGAGGTCAGAGCCTGAGCTAGTTACTGATATGACTTGGAGTAATCCCAGGCCAACATCTGGCAGTGCATGGGATTACATGTAAGTGAGGCCTGGGCCAGATCGTGCCAGAGTAGACCACAGCAGTCTGCTGTCCTGTCTGGTTTTTTTTACCCATTGTCTCTCTGTCTTTGTGGGAAACTGAGACAGCACAGAGGCAGCCTCCTTGAGTATGACATGGGGTGGGGTGGGGTGCTGGGGCAGCTCATTCCTTTTGCCTTGGGAAGCAGCACAACTCCTTCCTGGTATTTCCCAAACTTTGCCTCTTCCACCCACATGCATCTCCACCACAAGCCACTCCTTTGTACCAGCTCATTGAGAAAAAGCTGCTTCATGGTGTTCTTCCATCTCTCTCTCTTGCCCTCCCATCTTGGATCCCCAAAGCATCTGTATCTGCTGCAAGGAGGTGGTGTGCAGGTGATAACAATTCACAGGCCTATCCCTGACTGCAGAATGTGGCTACACTCAAAGCACTCCCTCATCAGCAGGTTGGAGGGGAGAGCTGATGGTAATAAATGAGTCAGAAACACATCTGCACTCAGGCAGTGCTCCCTGCCAAGGCGCTGCACGGCAGGATCACTCTCATCTGTCTCTCTTTAACAGGAACAAATGGAAATGAGTGAATCAATTAACACAGCACATTAGCAAAATGTCAGAGCCTCCAAATCTCACTTAACCCTTCCTTCCACTTGCCTGCTCCAGTATGTCCCCTCACTGACTATGTTGGCAGCTCAGAAACATGACAACGTGGCTCCAGACATGGTCATACTCCTGTGCCAGCACAATTGCAGCAGTGCAGTGAGCCAAGCAACAGCTGGCATGGAGGCAGGGGACCCATTTTACACCAATACTCATGGCCTGCCTCATTGGTGCTGTGTCTCTGGTTAGACAAGCCTCTGAGCAACACAGCTTGCCTTTCAGGATCCCATGCCCCCACCAGCACAGCGCAGTAGCAACCTGGCATTATCTCAGTCAGACAATCTGGAGTAATCCTGGAATCAGAGCCCCTAGAAGAGTCAGGCCAGCATCCAAGCTTCTAAGTCTAGGTTTACAATGGTCCCTGAATTTAAATGTCCCTGAATTTGGAATAGAAAAGCAACAGCTCACAGCCCCTTCTAAGCCTTGTTTGCTCTCCTCCCAAGTCCTGTGTTAATTTGAAATGGCCTGCTGGCACCCTACTGCCAAAGAAAGGCTTTAGCTCCCCTCTGGCTGGCAATATCTACCTGTTCTGGGATGGCCCCAGCTGACCATATAGGGGAATTCCCACACTTCGTTGAGAACAGACTAGGTTAGGCTGATGCCAAACAGAGCCATGTGGCACAAAGCTGACTGTAGCTGTGCCAACCAGAGCAGGAAAAGCTGTCTCTCCTGTCACATACAGGCTCCATGCCAAATCAAGCAAGTCAAACTGGCTCAGCACCCCTTTTCCAATGGGAATTCCCTAGCAGAAATGAGGGTCTCGTTCTGTTAGAAGGGCAGTTTGGAGTTACATCTCACTGCAATGGAAAAGTGTAGTTCCCCTTAACACAGAGGAATTCTTCTTCTGAGTGTGCAGTTATTTAACATGCATCTTAGCTCCAGATCTCCACACCTCTGCCTCAGTGTGAGACTTGTGGGGAGATGGGCAAGGGATAGTAAGCTAGAGCTGAGCTCAACAAGTTTCTCTTTCTATCACACCACCCTCACTAGCTACAGGCCTAGAATGCAGGTTTTTTTTGCTGTCAGTATTGGCAATGGAGGTGGTTGTCCTACTGTTTTCAGTGCACTGTCATGTGTGTTGCACTGTGGAGGGATAACCCCAGTCCCTTCTCTCTTTCTTTAACTATAAAGTGTCAGAGACACCAATGTGATTATAGTAATACTTTGTTATTCATTGTTAAATTAGTTAAAAACTAAAATAGAGACAGGCATGCAAGAAAAGCTTGGATCTGCCCCCGAGTATTTCATTTCAGCATTTATTTATTTTTTAAAAATTTATTTTATGCATTTATGAGTCGCCCCATATGCCTCTGGCATCCCGGGGCAACGTACAGGTAATTTACAGTGGGAACTGATGCTGAGGACCGCAAACCACTTACTTACATTTGACATTACTACTTGGATGTCCTTTCGTCAACTCAAGCTTAATATGTCCAAGAATAAATTCATCTTTGAAAAAAAAAACCTTCCTCTCTCCCATTTCAATTTCAATTGATGACCATTCATCCTGTCCCTCAGGCATGTGGCCTGGGGTTCATCTTTGACTACCCCCTCTCCTTTGAATCACACATCCACTCTGTTGCTAAGGCCTGTCTCTTCCCTTTGCATAACATTGCTAAAACCTAGGGGTGAGCATTTGGATTCAGATATAATCTGTAACTGTTTGTAATGAGCTATTATGCATTTATCTGTACTGAACTGCAATGGGAGTCATTACCACAGTTCCAGTTCAGTTGTCGCTCGGTTCAAAATTCATACAGACTTTTTTTTTTAAAAATGCATGCGCAGAATGGATGCTAGTTTATTCTGCACTTTTTCACCCTTTTCCAAAATGGCAGTGATGCTGCCACCACCAGTTTGGAAAAGGGTGCACATGCGAAGAAGTTTAGTGGACAATTTGGACATGTGCAGTTTTTTAAATTTGTTGATTACTTTTTATTTTAAAATGGATCTAAATATGGATCCATAATACAGATTCACATTTAAATCCAGAAAATACAGATATGAATCCAAAATGGACACATATGCATAATTTCAAAGCGGTCTCAATGAGGAATCTGGCCCCAGAAACCTTGCTTCCTGAAATGTCTTTGCCCGCAGCACTTCTCCTCTTCTGCCTGCAATATCTGGACTCCCTCCCTAAAACCATTTGCTCAGCTCCCTCTCACCCTTCAAATTCCTCCTGAAAACTTGCCTCTTCTGTCAGGCTTTCCCTAACTCCACCCTCTCCCACCCCCTACTCGAGGTGTGCAATTCATTTTCATTTTGTTTTGTTACTAAAATGAATGAATCAGGAAACGAATGAACTGGAAGCAAATAAAATATGATGTTTATGTTTTCCATTCATTTCCCATTCATTTGCAAATTAACACAGTTCCAACTGCAAGAAAACTGAACAGAGTGGAACAGACATGTGAGTCAGTTAGGAGATCTGATTGACATCTCCACTGGCCAATTGGCATCACAAACACATCTCCATGATCTCAATCACTGTGGTAACACTAGTGTACACAGAAAAGATAATAATCTTAATTTTTATATAGCACCCCTCCTGCCATGGCACCCAGAGCACTTTACATACAACAATTTAACACAACTTTTAATCCTCACAACAACCCTGTGAGGTAGGTTAGGCTGAGAAAATATTGTGACTGGTCCAAGGTCACGCAGTGAGTTTCTGGCTAAGGCAAGACTTGACAAGACTTAAACTGTCAAGTCCCCCCCAGTCCAAGTCCCCTATTTCTCTGCCCTGATCTCCCTCTGAACCCCTGCTCAAGCATTCTGCTCCTCTTCCATCCCCCCTCTCACCCTCCCACGCCTCCCCTGCCCCCCCTTTGTCCTTTCTCTCTCGCTGCCCGGCATGCCTGGAACTCTCTACCGGCCCTCGTCCACCTGGCCCCCACCCTCCACACCTTCAAGTCCCTCCTCAAACCCCACTTCTTCCACTCTGCCCTTCCTAACTCTTAATAACCACCCCCACCCAAGATTATCCCCCATCTGTTATCTGCAAACTCCCAATTTACTGTAACCAAGCCAAGAACGTGTACCTGAACTCTCTCATCCTCATGAATGTTGGATCCCTTGTCTCTCCCTCTATTCCCCCTTCCCTGTCTCCCTTCCCCCTGTCTTTAGATTGTAACCTCTCGGGCAGGGAGCTTATTCAACTTTTTTCTTAATGAGTTGGTTTCTTTTATGGCTGAAATAGATACCCATCCACCAAAACTGGCCAATCGTAGAATTTCACTCTTGTTATATGCAGACAATACTGTATTAATTTTGCACACTCCTATTGGCTTAAAGAGAAGTATGAATAGGTTTTTGCTATTCTGCAAAAAAGAGAACCTATCAGTTAATTTTTCCAAGACAAAAACCATGGTAGTGGGAAGTAGAAAACTTTCCCACTCCTGGTTTATGGCTAACTTAAGGATTGAGCAGGTCCAGCATTACAAGCACTTAGGAGTCGTTTTTGAAGCCACGAGGAGCTGGTAGACTCAGTATAAACTTGCCCTCGACCAGGCCCACAAGACTTCGTGCACGATTCAAAACTACTATTATTCCCATGGTGGCAGATTAATTAAACCAGCATTGTGTTTATTCAGGGCTAAAGTTGTGCCTCAATTTCTGTATGCCTTCCCCATCTGGGGTTTTTCTTTCTTGAATGTTCTTGAACCCATTCAGAATAAGTTTTTCCGTGCAATCCTTGGTGTTTCAAGAGCTGTCCCCCAAGTATTATTAAGAGTAGAAACTGGGCCATAAAAACTCTAGCTTTGTTAGCTATTATTAAATATTAGCTTAAAGTGATTTTGTTCCCTTCAGGTACCGATTGTCTTGCCACACTTATTTCAACTGAAGTGAGAACCTATTGTTGGTCCCTCGCAGATGAAAGGGAAATAGAGAAACTTGGTTTCTCGAAGGATTTCTTGCTTCCCTTAGGCCCAAAGGGCGCGTTTTTACTACTTAAGAAGGTGCTGACCCCGGGGAGCGTAGGAGCCCGTGAACTCACCGGCAAAGTTATTCATCAGCTGTGCAGAGTTTCCAGGTGGGGGGCGGAGCCAGCTACCCTGCGGAGAGGAGAAAAGGGGCTTGTCAGCCTCCGGCAGTTCTGTGCTGAGCCCGGGGAGTGTAGGAGCCTGTGAACTCACTGGCAAAGTTATTCATCAGCTGTGCAGAGTTTCCAGGCGGGGGGCGGAGCCAGCTGCCCTGCGGAGAGGAGAAAAGGGGCTTGTCAGCCTTCGGCGGTGCCAGTGGCGCATGCTGAAGGGTCGTGCGCAAAAGGGTGCATGCCCTTTTGCTCGCCCTTCGGCGCGACCGGGCTCAGGGAGCCAGATTTTTTGCTCCTTACATTAGCTCTTCCCCGCGGAGTGGGTGGTGGCCACCCGGCCAAATATTTGCTGTATTTGTTTTACACTGTCTTTGCTTTTGATCTCTGCCATTATCCTTCTGTCACTGTGCAGCTATGGTACTACCTAAGCAACCCCGGGGTGAGCTGATTCAATCTTCACCAACTAAAGTTGCGAAGCAACGTACGCTAGATGCTTTTTTTCCGGTCTTGACTGAGGCTCCAGCCTCTGCTTCCACTCGTTTGCCTTTAAATGAACGACGGGGGATGGCTGCAATTAGTTTACCTCCTTTGGATTCTCATGCTCAACCTGCTGTGCTCCATACCCCCTCCTATGGGGCCTTTTCAGCGTTTCAGCAGGTCCAGTCCAGGGATCCAGTCCAATAGATAATTTTGATCTAATTGTGGACTTTGCTATTATGACGTCCCACACTTTGCGATATTTATCGGGCCAAATCCAACAGCTGACTCACAAATTGGAATCTCGGTTATACCTCCACCCCTGCAGGTGACAGGAGGAGGGCTCGGGGCTTCACTGCGGGAAGAAGCCCACCCTATACTATCAAGGCCCAGCAACTCCAACCCAGTGTTGGCAGTAACATTACAAGATTTGCGGGGTTTATCTCCTTCTAAACCGTTTAGGAAATGTAAATTCTCTCCTGCTAAACTTTTGTTCACCGTACTGCCCTTGTGGAATATTCCACTTGATGTCGCTGAACATTTAAGGGGTCTGTTACAACTACCAGTGACCAGTAGAGATATTAGCTCCATGGAGCATGTATGTACTGTCAAAAGACGGTGGATGATCTATGTAATCTTTCATTCTAATAGGGTGGTGGCTCAGGTATTGCAGAGAAAACATCTCCTGAGTGGGCATGGTGTTTATGTATCCAGAGTTTTGGAGCCTGATGTTAATACTGTACTCTTCCCAGAGAACTCCCCCTCACCTTGGGCCCAGGGGCTGAGGGCTTGAATCCTCCTCTTCTGTCAATTACCTCTAAAGATCCTATGGCAATTGCTGCCCAGGGCCCACGGGGTTTTTCCACTCAGGGGGACGGGGTTTCCCATTTGCCCGGTAGGGAGAGTTCTGAATCTATGGACACCCAAGTTCCCCAGGGTTCTTTGGGGGGTCCCTTGTTAGACAAGCCAGTTCAACTAATGAACTGGCTGTTGCCCCAGGGCACTGACTCTGGAGCCCTGTTTGATCAGCTTGATAAATTATGTTCAAGGTTGAGCCATTCTAGAATTGGGAGATACCCTGGGAGACTAGTGCAACCTGGTGAACAGAGGCTGCTACCTTTGGCATCTATTCAATCTGTGCCGGAATCTCCGGAAGCCTCTTCTACCCCTGTGGCAGTACGGGGTAGCTGCGCAGTCAACACCCGATTGTCAGGGGGGCGAGAGGCAGTCCCAGTATATGGGTTTGGAATCCCATTCTAGTTTAATACACGAGGTTTCAGACCTGGCAGCCTCGGGGACTATTAGGCCAATTACAGCCTTAGAGGCAGGTGCTCATTTAGCAAGCGCTACTCAGCCAGAGATGGCGCCCAGTCCCCCTCGGAGGACTTCTCCTCCTGCGGGGGGAGGGGTGTGGGTTTGTGAGCAGCAAAAGGGTATGCATCTGGATCCTAATAGCAATGTTGCTTGACTATCCTCTGCCACGTCCCATTTTACTTTATTAAGTTGGAACATTGCAGGATGGGAGGGCAGGCCAGAATCTTTGATCCTTCTTTTCTATCTTTTCTCTCTAGTTACCATATTGTTTTGTTGCAAGAGACATGGAAAGCTTCTGACCTTGTATGTCCTGGTTATGAAGTATACAATCTGCCAGCCCAATCCCTTACATCTAGGGGTAGGCTTAGTGGTGGTCTAGCTATGTTATGTTCAACAAAACTCAGCTTAACTGTGAAGTTGATTAAAGTATTTAAATCCTATTTTGCTTTGTGGTATTGTTTCAGACCCCAGGGTGAAGCCCTTCTGATTGCCAATGCATATGTTCCCCAGCCATCTTCGCCATATTACAAGGAGGAAATAGGGCAGACAATGGGGGTATTGATTACCGAGGCCAGGAATATGCTACCCGAGGTCCCATTAGTATTTGGTGGGGATTTTAACACCCGGATTGGACAACACCAGGGGGGGCTCCTCCTTGTTGAATGATAGTGCGGGGTGCCCTTGGCTGTCTGCTCATCTCTCTAGGGATGTGGTGTGCAGCCGTAAGGGCCTACGGTTCCTAAGATTAGCCGAGGAGATGGACCTGGTCATTCTTAATGGCAGATCAAGCGGCGATCCAAGGGGGGATTTCACCTATTTTTCTGTGAATGGTGCTAGCACCATAGACTATGTGTTAGTCTCCTCTGAATTGTTGTTTCAGGTAGTAGACTTTACAGTCTGTTTGAATTCTTTGTCTGACCACCAGCCTCTATTATTGGAGATGCTTTTGCCCCAGGGGTGGCCTGCTGGGTTAATCTCAGCAGATCCCAGGGGTCCCAGCTCCAGGATATTAGGGTTACAGAGGACTTCTGTCCTGAAGGAAATTTTCCTCCAAGCTATACAGCAAGAGCACATTTTGGCACTGTCAAACGGTATTCATATCGGGGGGCTTGACCCTTTGATGGCTTATGGCCCTTTGGTAATTTCCCTGCGTAAGGCTCTAGGCGGTCTTAAAATCCAACCTCCTGGACACCAGGGTTCTCCCTGGTTTGACCCCCACTGTTGTAGATTGTGGAGGGAACTGCGCAGGCTGACCAGACGAGCCAGGAGTCATCCGTCGGCCCAGAATTGTGCTTCCCTTATTTCATTTCATAGGGTCTATAGAGGCACTTTGATAAAGAAGAAAGGCGAATACCAACACGCAAGTTGGAGGAAACTTCTCTTGGCTGCACGCAGCAGGAATTCAAGCGCTTTCTGGAATCAGGTCAGGCGCTTTCTCCCCAAAGCTACTGCTGCAAGCAGTGCCCGTCCTGCTTCAGATGCTTGGATTAACTACTTTAAAAACCTGTATGAGTCCCCAGGGAATGTTCCAGTGAGTGCTGCTGGGCTTGCCCAAAATATGTACTTGCTGGAGGCATGGCCTCCAGTACAGCCAGATGAGATCAGAGAGTACATATTAAAATTAAAGCCTGGGAAAGCCCCAGGCTGGGATCATCTTACATCTGATCTAATTAAATTGGACCCTGACTGGTGGGCAGGTCTGCTGGCCCCTATATTCACTAGAATTAATGAAACTGGGACCATACCTGAGGATTGGTTGTCTAGCCTTAAGAAGGGGGATCCTACTCTGCCAGAAAATTATAGGCCCATCAGTCTGCTTAGTGTGGTAGAGAAACTTTATTTGAGATATCTGTTAGGAAAGTTTCTACACTGGTTAGAGTCTAAGGACATACTCATTAAGGAACAGATAGGGTTCTGCGCTAGCCAGTCTACAAGTGATCATATTTTCCCTTTAAATTATCTTATGGACAAATATGTGAGGCAGTGTAAAAACGGCAGACTATACCTTTGTTTCATTGATTTACGTGCTGCATTTGACTCTGTAGATAGACATCGGCTCTGGCTCAAACTTAGCTGTTCTTCAATAGAGAGGCGATTGTTATACCTTTTAGTACAGTGTCATAGTAACAATTCTCTTTAGGTTTGCATTCCTTTTTAGACTGCTCTATCTGCTAAAATACACATCCAGCGTGGAGTGAGGCAGGGGTGTGTTTTAGCACCTCTTTTATTTAACTTCTACGTTAACGATGTTAAGAGGTTTATTCTGGATGAGGACACTCATGCCCCAAAATTGGGGAATATATGCTTGCCCTTGCTGTTGTATGCAGATGATGCAGTCTTACTCTCTCAATCCCAGGTAGGGCTGCGTAGGGCGATGACCAAATTTGCAGAATATTGCAAAATTGAGAACCTAGGTATAAATTACCAAATGACAAAGGTTATGGTGGTAGGGGCCAGGAAAGTGAGCCACCGTTGGTTTATGCATGGCAACCTGATTGAGCAGGTTTCCTCTTATAGGTACCTCGGGGTGTTGCTTTCGGCAACATGCTCTTGGAGACACCACCTCGATGCTTCTTTATTTCTGGCTAGGAAGACCTCTAATACCTTATTGGTTTTTTTTCATTCCCGTGGGGGAAGGTTGGTGGGCCCGGCTAGGAGGCTTTTTCAAGCTAAGGTAATCTCCCAGCTGTTTTATGCTGCTCCTATCTGGGCTCCACGGTATTTGGACTCCTTGGAACATGTCCAAAACAGCTTTCTCCGAGGAATTTTGGGGGCCCCTAGGTCCACCCCGCAAGTGGTACTTCATTTAGAGTCTGCTTCTCGACCCCTCAGAACCCAGGTTCTTTTTGTGGTACTCAAGTTTTGGCTCAAGCTGCTTTACAACTTATCCCCACCAGGGAGTTTGTTTCACAGCATGGTGCCTGATTTCAGGAATGGACAGTGGTTTCTCATGGTTATGGGGTTGATCCATAGTTTAGGCTTCTGATTAGAGTTTTTTTCTGATCGATCATATCCTGAGGTGCTAGGCTTGATTGGCCTCTGGATTAGGGATCAAGAATGCCAAGCAGAGATTGCTCTGCTTGGTGCCCAGAAGGCTTGTCCCATGTATGCGACCATTAAACTACCATTTGGCAGCTTGGGTTACCTTGATGCCTGGGTAAATTGGTATGAGCGGAAAGCTTATACACTCTTTCGTTTCCAGCTATTTCCATCAGCATGGATCTTAGGGCGCTTTCAGAGTACCCCTCGGCACTTGAGATTCTGCGCCTGCAATACCAGACAAGTTGAATCATTGCTGCACATTGTGTTTGAGTGTTCAAAATTATCCTTACCTCGTTCCCGTTTTTTAATGCCTTACATAGCAGATTGTCCATTTGGGGAGAGAGAGATGGTAATTATTAGATTACTTTCTGGTCTTGACACCGAAATGACTAGGAACATGGCAAAATTTTGTCATTGGGCCCTGTTTATAAAGCAGTCCATTTTGTCCCTTGACTAATGCGTTTGCTTTGTTCTCTAAGGATTCTCAACTATGCCTATAACAAAGCTGATGTGGTCTGGTTCATAATGTATTTCTTGCAGGGGTCTAGTGTTGTTAATAGAAGTCCTGAGAAGGACATGGCAAATCTTATTTGTTATTTATAATCTTGCTGGGTAGGTGCTGCTGAGGCAAGCCCTGTGGGAGAGAAGGTTATTTATAATTTTTTTTTCTTTATGGTCGGCTGATTGTGGGATGGAATATTCTAGCACAGGTATTAAGATGATCTGGGGTTATAAGAATACCCCTGGTAAAAATGGCCGTCTGGGCTCCTAGTTGGGCCTATTTTAGGGGATTTGCTGGTTAGCTGTTGTATGTTGCTTTTATTAGTTATTATTGTAACCAATTATACTTACAATATTTTACTCATTGTATGGAAGTTTGTTTATTTGGATCACTATTCAATAGAGATCTTATTAGCGATGGTTTTTCATTATGATATTTTATTTCTGATATGTTGTAATTTTGTACTTGTATTTGTGTTTGTTTAACTTGTTTCTTATTTGTTATGGCCAAGGGCCAAACAATAAATATTTACCTACCTACCTACTACTTAAGAAAAGAATTCTTGACCAAGAATTGCAAACTGAGAACTCGGTGATGAACGCAGAGAAGGTAGCCCCATTATATTCTAGCATTAAATTGCAATCTGTGGAGTCTAGCTATTTGTTTCTCTGGACTGACTATTACCTAAGGCACGCGCTGACACTGTTTAGATTTAATGGGTTTCCATCTGCTGTAGTGCAAGGACGTTATGCTGGTATCCCCCAGGCCCTTAGACTTTGTCTGAACTGCTCTCTGGCTCAGATCGAATCTCTTCATCATGTTATTTTTGATTGTCCGGCCTACTTACAACCTAGAGTGAGGTTTTTATCCTCCTATATAACTGAATGCCCAGCTTGGCATTTTGATCTGTGGCTGGTCAAACTGCTTAGTGGCAAAGACATTGGCTATAGCAGAGCCATGGATTCTTACAGTGCCCAGGTATTAAAAACTAAACAATCCATGATCTGATCTGTTGTGCACTGATGGTTTTCTTGCATCTATCCTAAGTGGGCCATTCTGGGCTCAGGCCCTATCTTGTAGTAACTTATGGCACCTATGGTACTGATGTGTTGTTCCATTGTTTCTATTGTCTGTTTAGCTAACCTTATCATGTTATTTTTATTATATTATTTTAACAGGGGTAACTCCTGTGGTGAGAACACAGGGGGGGAGGGGGAGGGGAAGGGGGGTTGGGGGAGGAGAAATGGAGTGGATATTGGAAGTGGGAGAGGGGAGGGGGCAACTCTGGAGGAAGGCCGAACAGTCAAGTGTTGGGGGTCAGGATGGAGCAGATGGGAGGGTGGAGCGGCTATAGGGGTGGTTATGGGATGTGGACAGTATGGTCCAAGGGGATGGGTGACTCGTCCTCCCATGGGACCGAGGTTCCTGGTGGAGGTTAAGAGAGTCACCCCGCTACTGAGGGTGAGAGAGGATCAGGGTCTAAGGTCCATCTGTAAAGAGCTGCTGTTGTTGAATGCAAGGTCCATCGTGAATAAGGCTCCAGTGATCTGGGATTTGATCCTGGATGGGGCAGCGGACATTGCATGTATCACAGAAACCTGGCTGGATGAGGGGGCAGGACCAGATTTAGCAGACCTCGTTCCAGCCGGGTATGCTGTTCAGCACCAGCCCCGCATGGGGGGCCAGGGGGGAGGTGTAGCTATTATTTTTAGAGAGGGGTGGCCAGTTAGGAGATATCCAGTTCAGGAGATTTCAGGTATTGAAGCCCTCCATGTGGTGTTTGATTTGGCTGGGGGCAAGCTTGGGGTGCTGCTGGTATACCTGGCCCCTTCCTGTCTGGCAGCATCCCTTGCCGCTCTAGCAGAGCTGGCCTTGGAGGTGGTGCTGAACTCCTCCAGGACCTTGGTCCTGGGGGACTTCAACGCTCATGCCAATGCCGGCATTGTAGGAGTGGAGCGTGAGTTCATGGTCGCCATGGAAACCATGGACTTGTCCCAAGTGGTCAACTGCCTGACCCATGTGGGGGGTCATATTCTCGACCTGATCTTTTGTTCCAGCCTTGAGGCGGGTGATCCATTAGTGGGGGATGTGAGGGTCACGCCCTTGTCATGGATGGATCATTATCTCCTGCAGGCCAGTCTCTCGGCGCACCTCCTCCAGAAGAGGAATGGACCAGTTAGGTTGGTCTGCCCTCGGAGGCTGATGGAACCACAGCAGTTCCAAGAGGCATTGAGGGAGTTAACCCAGATGACCGCTCTGTAGATGAGCTTGTGCAGCATTGGAATATCTTGTTGGGGGAGGCCATCGACAGGGTGGCTCTGAGACGTCTTCTCCCTCCGTCTTGTCACCGCAGGACCCCTTGGTTTACTGAGGGGCTGCGGTGTATGAAACAGGTAGGTAGGAGACTAGAGCAATTCTGGCATTGGACTCGCTCTGAATCTGACCGACTTCTCCATAGGACCCACTTGTGGTCCTATGTTGAGGCTGGGAGGACAGCAAAGAAGGAGTTCTTTGCCACCCTCATAGCTTCTGTGAAGTCACATCTAGCAGAGCTGTTCCAGGTGGTGCAGGGGCTTGTCAGTCCAGCCTCCCTCTTCCTGGACAGGGACTTGTCCCAGGCCCACTGTGAGGAGTTTGCCACCTACTTTGCAGACAAGATCGCTCAGATCCAGAGTAACTTTGACACCAGATTGGAAGCAGTAAGCGAGGGGCACAAGGTTATGGAGGCACTGTCCTGGGGTCTGTCAGAGGCACTAGTTGTGAACTAGATCCATGCCCATCCTGGTTGGTAAAAGCCTCCAGGGAGACCTTGGGGATGGATAGTGAATGCGTCCCTTCAGCAGGGGAGATTGTCACCCAATCTCAAGGAGGCTGTGGTGTGCCCCCTGCTGAAGAAGCCATCTTTGGATGTGGATGCACTCACCAGCTACCAACCCATCTCTAATCTTTGCTTTTTAGGGAAGCTTATTGAATGGGCAGTGGCACTGCAGCGCCAGACACATTTGGACAGCATCGGTTTCCTTGATGCTTTTCAATCTGGGTTCTGCCCTGGCTACGGTACTGAGACGGCATTGGTGACCTTGGTGGATGATCTCTGCCGGGAGATGGATGCAGGATGTTCGACCTTTTTGATCCTGCTCGATCTCACAGCCGCTTTTGATACCGTGGACCATGGACTGCTGTTGAGATGGCTGCGAGACTTGTGGGATCTGGACGGGACTGTCCTTGGATGGTTCCGCTCATTCCTCTCGGGGATTCGGGCCTCTGTCTGGTTCGGCAGGTGGAGGCTGCTAAACCCACCTTTTGCCAGCTGTATCTGGTATGGGGGCTTTGAACTTACCTCTCCGGGCCCAATCTGGCCACGCTCATCCATGCCTTCATCACCTCGAGGCTAGACTACTGCAATGCGCTCTATGTGGGGCTTCCCTTGTTTCTGGTTCGGAGGCTGCAGCTAATGCAGAATGCAGCAGCCCAACTTCTGACATAACACCGGTGCTCCGCGCTCTGCACTGACTGCCTATAGCATACCGAGCCAGATTCAAGGTCTTAGTATTGATTTACAAAGCCCTGCATGGTTTGGGACCCTCATATCTAGGGGACCACCTCGCCCTCTGCGCCTCACAGCGATCCCTTTGGTCCACTTTTGGGGCACTTTTTTGGATGTCCCACGTGTAAGACGGGGAGCCACAATGGAGAGGGCGTTCTTGGTGGCCAGGGTGCGGTTGTGGAACCCCCTCCCAGAGGAGGCTCACCTGGCCCTGGGCCTGTTGGTCTTTCAATGTATTTGTAAGACTTGGCTGTTCACCCAGGCCTTTGGAGGTGAGGGTGGGGGGTGGGTTAATTTCTGGGGTGGTGGTGTTTTAAATTTGTTTTAATTAAGATGTTTTAGACTTTTTACATTAAAAAAATATTTTATATTATGTTGGAAGCCTCCCCGAGATGCCATAGGCATGGGGGAGCGGCATGTAAATATAAGGAAATAAATAAATAAATAAATAAATAAACTGCTCAAGTTTTGTTTCCCATTTTAATTGTATCTCTGCTTGAAATGACCCTTCGGGTTACTCAAATAAACATTACTTACTTACTTACTTACTTACTATACTTTGCTGAGCTGACTGGCTTATTAGCAGATTGTAAACTCGAATTCCACATATTTGAAAAGAGCGCCCTATATCCAGACCAGATCTTGTCAGGCCTGGACCACTAAGCGCATTTTCCTTTGGGGGAAACTGAGGCACAACATGACAATTGGTGCCCAACGTGGGGCTCGAGACATAATAATATATAATTAAGTACACCAGTGTGTTCACCAGACCATTAACTACTTTTGTCCTCTCGATATATTCGAGTTTGTTAAGCTTAACTAAAAGAAAAGGATGTTGTGCATTTTATATCATGGCCATTCAATTAAACCAAGTGCCTTATGCACTATGGGTTGCAAATCTGCAAAACGTAACAGTCAGAGATGGAGATGGTTATTGTTTAGAAATAAGAAATGGAGAATTGGGAATTGGACACAGATTTCTCATTGTTTCTTTTGAAGCAAATGATGCAGGTGTAATAGTTTCTATGAGACTAAGAAATGTAGTTTTTTAATCAAATGACAATGCCTGTGTTACCTATCAATAGGCAAGATTTGAACCTAATGGCAGGGATAGTAGTTGAAATTCCCAGAAATATAAGAAGGCATGGGGCTATTTCTATAGGTAATGCTGACTACATTTCTGGAAGTGGATATAATTACACTCCAGCTACCTCTGAGGAATTGTGTGGCTTTAATGCAGCCCAGTGGGAACAGGAGTACACTCTATTAAGCATAGAATATTTAAATCTGAGAGAATTTGCAAGAAGTAATTTTGGAAGGCAGCCTGTTGTGTCAGGAGCACACCCAGCAGAAATTTCTGTCTTAAATATGGCAAATATAAGGACTGTAATGGGGCCCACTACAAAGGATTTTAAAGAAATTCCTATGTGGTTTGAATCCCATATATCTGCTTTAGAAGCTGTCACTTCCACAGCATCACCATTGTCATGTATTTCCTATTATAAGCATATATTTTTTGGCCATCTGTGTTCCTAATGTATTAATTTTGAGCTTCTATATGTTAACTTTCTGTATCAATGTATTACATTTGCATTTTGCAGCACTGATTTTTAAAATCAGCTTCTGTGATTAGCTTGGTCCAGGCTTGGGCCCCCTTAGTCTGCATTCCAATGGAGTTTTTTTCTAAACTGAATGAACTTTTCACGTACCCAAGGAAACAGAGACAAAAGGCTATATGTGGGAGGCTATCAAAGGAGCTTTACAAGTCTTAGTGTCTGGGGCCTTATCAGTTTGTGTGTCTAAATGACATATGATCCAGCCATAAAAACATCTCCAAACTAAGAGAAAGATTTAAGTTAGTTTTTTCTTGCTAACATATCTATTTTAATTAATAGTTAAAAAACCTTGAAGCTGTGGTCAGTCTCTCTGTAATCTGACAATTATTTTTGATTGAAATATAAGGTTTTTGTTCAGACCTTGAAGGAAATTTGAGCTTCTTTATTTGCTCAGAATTAAGAGAGCCAATTAGAGTCCTGTGTATTTCGATGGTAACTGACATCACTGCTCAGGAATGTCAGCTTCTGGGAAGCTTTAAGAAGAGAGACATGACTTGGCTTTTTTCAGACTGAAATTCCACACACTATGGGATTTCTTTCTCACCAACATCTTGGCAGACAAAGGGAAAAACTGGGAAGAATGTAATGTATGATTCTTGATATCTTTGAGCCAATGCATATGTTAAGATTTTAGAAGCTTTTTTCTTAAAATAGAAATGTTTTAAGATCATGTAACTTTGATTGGCTATCAATAGCATTCGGTGTAAGCTACTGATATATTTTTTTTTAAATTAAGTAAACTATGCTATATTTTTAATATATTCAAAAGTCTCATGTTCCATTTATTTATAAATATATTGTCATTTTACAATACTTGCTTTGACAATCTGGCATCAAAGTAAAGTGTAAACTCATTTTATACAATTTGGAGCAGAGAAGCCCAATCCAGTGTGACTAGTTCAGCTGGGCCACAAAGCTTTCTTTCCTTTTCTAAAAAAGAGACCGCAATGCGACACTATTGCAGAAGATGATGTTATGCAATTCTCTAGTCCCAGCATCTGCTTCTTTGAAAGAGCAAGAGTGTAATAATTGGGAAAGTGTATTGGCTAATTTATATGTAAAAACTCATGGCCAAGTGGGCATAGCTGATTTAAATGAAATTCTAAGAAAGATAACTCAAGAGTAAGGGCCTATGGATTTGGAATTAAATTTCTCTCTAATCATGATTTGATATGGGGAATCCTTAAAACCCTCTGTAAATGTGATGTATTGAAAGCTGCCATTCAATCTAAATTAGATTTGCTGATTCCTGAGCAGGAAAAAATAAGGTCCTTCCAAAAAATTGTACAGGATATTTATAAGACTCTGGGGAGAGATTATTTTGGGATAATCCAAATAGACAGAATAATCTTGAACAGGAAGGTTCTAAATCTAAGAAATCTCGCTCAAATACTAATTCTAGAAAAGAATTTGTTCCCCAGAATTCTCAGCCAAATTACAGAAGCAAAGGAGGGAAGAACCAAAGCTCAAATAGAAAGCAGTTCCAAATTCAGAAAGACCAGGATTCTGAAAATCCAGAAAGTGCAGGTACATATGACTTAAGGAAAGGATCACAGTTTCCCCATAGAGACTTTGATAAATCAAAGCAAGATTTTAATTCCAAAGGTGGATTTAGAGGAAATAAATGAGGTTTTAATAAAAGAGGAAACTATCAGTCCTCTAAAGACTATGATCAACTGACATCCTCACAAAAAAGCTTCAGAAACTCCCTCTGTGACAGAGGATAGCAGAGAACAGACAAGCTCAGGTCAGACTTGAATTTCCAATGGTCTCTGTAGAAATAGCAGATAAGGCTTTCACAGCTCTGATAGACACAGGAGCAACTCAATGTTGTATTCAATCAAAATGTTTGCCACATATATATACAACTAAAGGTCAATGCATAGTTGAGTCTTATTCTTTAGAAGAGAAAGTAGTACCTCATGTAAAATTACCTGTTCAGATAGCAGGACAATGGGTGTTTTCAGACGTTACGAGATCACGCTCAACCACAATGAACCACGCTCATTCCCACGGCGGGGCCAAAGAGCCCTGAACGTCTGTTCGGCGTGCGCCAAATACCCACATGGGGTCAGTTTCAACCATGCTTCCAGGGCTACCCGGGGGAATATCCCGGGAAGCGTGGTCAAAGAGATCCCCACCTGGAAACAACAAAAAGTAAGTCTGGATGCCAATCCCCAGGCAGAAACAAAGGAAATGAGCATCAGCCATGGACAATGCACGTAGTGTCGCTGCTGGGCAACCAGCAACAACACATCCACTGGAGGGAGATTTAAAGGGAAATCCACAGCAGGCAAGCATGGCGGGATGGAGCGAGGAGGGAGGTGGAAGAGAGCGGCGGGCGAGAGAGCGATGGTGGAGAAGGAGGTGGAGGAGGAGGCAGGGGCAGTGATGGAGGTGGAGGGACCACAGGTGGAGGAGGGGGAGACGGGGGCCATGCTGACCATGCAGGCGGGCCAGGGATAACACCTGCAGCAGCAGGCGGGATGCGATGCCCTGGGGACAGCAGCCGGAACAGGGCTGGAGGAGGCACCCAGGAAATGGGTAAGGGCAATGAAGGGGAGGGGAACAGGGGGCACGGGGGCACCCTGGGGGGGCAGGGCATGACTGGGCAATCAGGAGGGAGGCGGGGGGCAGGGGAGCCCCGCGAGGGGTCCCAGCCTGCACCTACCCCAACACACCCCTCCGACTGTCCCCACAGACACGGAAAATGGCCTGGGCAGACAAGCCCCCGGAGGACACCGGCCCTGCATGGGCGGAGGCAGTGCCGGTGGAGGAGGAGGAGGTGGAGGAGGATGAGGAGGATGACCGTCCATGGGGACGCCAGAAGAAGGCCTACCGCCGAGGGGGCCAATGGGGCCTCCAGGAGACAAGGGACTTCATCCACATATGGGGGACCCTGGAGTACCAGCTGGAGCTCGCCCTCAACCAGCACAACAAGCATGTCTACCAGGACATAGTGCGGGACATGGAGGCGGCGGGGCATCAGCGCACAGCGTCACAGTGCCGCTCCAAGGTCAAGGAACTCAAGAGGGGGTACAAGACCATCCGGGACAATAATAGGTGCTCCGGACACCGGGCCCGGACTGCCCCTTCTACGAGGCACTGGACCGCATCCTACATATGAAGGGCTCCATAGTTGCCCCATGGCTCGTGGGTAGCGCAGTGGTCCAGGGCAGGGAAAGAGACGAGGTACCCCCTCCCCTCACGCCCCACCCGGTATACATGAGCTCCGGGCCCCCGGACCTCCAGGAGGATTGCCCAGCGGCCTCCAGCACTGGCAAGGCCCCCCCGGCAGAAGCCCCGAGAGCACCCAACCCCGGGCCGGCCCAGCGGAG
>QEPC01006337.1:767718-792213 GCA_003113815.1 Sphenodon punctatus
GGTACATCCAATAGGCAGCTGCCCTGTCGCGCTCCATGGTGGTGGGGCCCAAGGGGGGGTGGGAGCAGTTACACAGGGCCTTTGATGGCAGGGCTGTCCGGGGGGCAGGCCCCTGGGAGGCCATGGCCCCCCCGGGGGGGCTGGGGAATGCATACGTGCAAATGGGTGCACTGTCAGGCGGGGCACCTGGCCTCGCCCCTGCACGGACACGTGGGTCTGCGTGCTCCCAGGGCAGCTGCATTTCATAAGCCATCTCCACCGCCACCCCAGACCCCCTCCCCCCACTGTTTGCTACAGGTGTCAGGGATAGGAGCTGGGGACAGAGAGGGACGCGGCGGCGCTGGTACCTTGGGGGCGCTCACCCCCGCTGGCGCCCCCAGGTCCCGCCGGCCAGTACGCCTACACCCCCACTGGCAACAAAGGACACAGAGCACTCACCTGCTACCGACATAGCGTCGGGCCGTAGCCCGGCAACCAGAAGCCCTGCACACATGCGCAAACCGCACCCAGAAGTAGGAGTGCGGCAATCCATGTGCTTGCTGGCAAAGGCAGGGGACTCGCCTATTTAAACCTGGAACAGGCAACAGTCAGTGCTGGTGATCAGATCTTGTGCCATGAGACTGGCCCCTTGAGTGCGTTGTGCGGAGAGCAGAGTGACGAGCGAAGTTACAGAGAGCGATAGAATTGAGAGAGAGAGCGAGAGGGAGGTGAGTGTGTGGGAGAGTGCCTGGGTAGAGAGAGTGTGTGCTGTGCGAGTCTTTGTTTCCTACTGACCATTCCAGTTCCCCTCTATCCCGTCCGTGTGTCCTTTCCCTTCCTGCTTCCCTCTGACCCCGGGGTTCCCCAGACCCTTCCCCCCGCTATACCACCACCAATTGGGTACCCCCATTCCTTCCCCGTGTGTAAGGGTTCGTGGAAGAGGTTTAGGGTGGACACCCTATCGCTTACCAGTCCCTGTGATGAGTTTGGGTGTGGGACTGCTCTTGTAGCTCATTTCCTTCACCACTATAAGACCCTGAGGGATACTTTTGACCGGTTGAGTGCCCTTGCGAGTGAAGGGAGAATGTGTACCCCTAACCCTGCGTGGTTCCCTAACAATATCACCAGCATTTACTGGAATCTCTTCTCCCTACAAACCCAGTCGAGTAAGGTTAGGGGGTCATGGACCATAGATTTGGGAGCGGGGGATTACCGGCCAGGGCTATGGAGGGTGCGGAACCCTCCACCGCGGCGGACCCGACCTTAGGGTAAGGGGCTTATGCAGCTCCTCCCATAGGCCCCGCAGTTGCGGGACACGGAGCTGAGGACATGGGGGGTCCTTGACATCGTGCGGGGGTTTCAGGCCCTGGCTATGGATGTCCGAGATTTACAGGAGCGTCCGCGGGACCTGGGCCCCCGGGAACCTAAGGGACCCTCAATTGCTAAGTTTAATGGGGACTGAAAAATGTTCCAAGGGTTCATAGCTTTATGTGAATTGGCTTTTTCAGTACAACCCCATACCTATGCCGTGGAGCAGGCTAAAGTAGCCTTCATCCTGGGGCTCAGAGGGGTTAGCCCTCTCGTGGGCCACTCCACTGCTGATCAAGCAGGATCCATTGATTCGGGATAATGCTGCCGTTAAAAGGGAATTTATGTTCCTGTTTGACTATCCACATAGGGTCAGGGATGCAGAAACGGCCATTTTTGAATTAAGGCAGGGGCGTGGGTCTCTCTTAGAGTATGTGGCCCAGTTTCAACAGTTAGCGGCAGAATTTGCATGGTCATATAATGTACTTAAAGTGATGTTTCGGAAAGGATTAAACAATGAGATTAAGGATCAGCTAGCCTACACCCCGCTGCCAGAAAAGTGGGCAGAATTAGTGACCCTCACGATCCAGATCGACGAATGCTTGGCTGAAAGACGACGAGAGCGACAAGGCAACCGAGGAGCCATTCCCTGGCTTTATGTGCAAGCCCCTCCTCGTCCCGAGATGCCAAGAGTAGATGCCGGAGAACCGATGCAACTAGGGGCGTCCAGGGGACCCTTCCAGAAGAAAGGGAGCGACGACGCCAGGGCCACCTATGCTTTTACTGCAGGGGCTCGTCACATTTTGCGCAATCCTGACCGTAACTACCCTTATCCCAGCATCATCCGGGAAACTATCAGGGCTGAGACGACCAGGGGGCACCTCGGTAAATGCTACATCACCCCTGAAGACTGCGGCAGTCCCTCCAGTTACCGTCGACCATCTCCAGGTAACCTTAGCCCTTACGTAGGATAAGCACCACTCCTTAATCCGACGAGCCCTGATAGATTCCGGGGCTTCTAGTAACTTCATTGATCAGGGACTAGTGCAAAATTGGGGCCTACCAGTACAACCCCGGGGTCGGGCTGAAATTGTCCATGCCATCGATGGTTCCTCTTAGCCTCTGGACCTGTGACACTTTGTACCCAGGCCCTTGTGGGACAGATCGGCGAACACCGAGAAACCCTGCAATTTGACGTGGTTCAGACCCCTATGTTCCCTATAGTCTTGGGAATCCCGTGGCTCCAGCGCCACAACCCCCAGATCAACTGGGTTACAGGGAGGATGGGGTTTCTCTCTTCATTTTGTAAAGGACATTGTTTACAACCCCTCCTGCCACCCGCTAGGGCACCCTGGAGCGCCCGAGTAACTACACCATTAACCGGGGATCTCCCAAGCAACTATTCTGATTTTGGCGATGTTTTTTGTGAACAAGAAGCAGCTGCGTTACCACCGCACAGGCCCTACGATTGCCCGATAGATTTGCTCCCCGGAGGGGAACCATCATATGGGCGGATTTATGCCCTTGCAGAGCCCGAGTTAAAGGCATTAAAGGCGTACCTCAACGAACATCTGCACCGGGGGTTCATTCGTCCCTCTGTATCCCCAGCAGGGGCTCCCATTTTCTTTGTGTCCAAGAAGGACGGTGGCCTGCCGCCATGCGTAGACTACCGGAACCTGAACAGCATTACTATCAAAAATCGGTACCCGTTGCCCCTCATCCCCGAGTTGTTGACCCAACTACACGGAGCTCAAATCTATACTAAATTGGATCTATGAGGGGCCTACAATTTGCTGCGAATTCGAGCAAGGGACGAGTGGAAAACGGCGTTTTGGACCCGGTACGGGCATTTTGAGTATGGTGTGCCCTTCCTCTGCCTGGGTTGGGTGTAAGGACCATAAGTGCAGTTAATGGTTGTTTTGATGTTTTGATGTAAGGGACGTGAAATGAGTATGTATTTATGTATGTTTGTTTGGCTATGGCGAAAGCTGGCTTAATAATAAAATTGAAATTGAATTGAATATCTGGTGATGCCGTTTGGCTTGACCAATGCCCCTGCCACCTTCCAACACCTAATGAACGATATATTTCATGATATCCTCGACCTTTTTGTAATAATCTACCTGGATGATATCTTGATTTTCTCCACAACAGTGCAGGAACATATACAGCACGTGCGAGTGGTATTACAACGCTTGTGCCAAAATTGTCTCTACAGCAAATTAGAAAAATGTACCTTTCATGCCACATCGGTAGCCTTTTTAGGTTTCATCATATCCCCCCAGGGTATTAAAATGGAGCAACAAAAGGTCGAGGCCATAGAACAGTGGGCCCCCCCAACAATGTCAAGGCATTACAACGCTTCCTGGGTAGTACCAATTACTACCAGCAATATATTCCGGACTATGCCTATTTAACAACACCGCTAACAAGATTATTGAAAAAGGGATGTGTATACGTATGGGGAACGGAGCAGCACCGCACCTTTCAAATCTTGAAAAAGGCCTTTATGCAAGCACCGATACTCCAACACCCGGATTCATCCAAACCATACATGGTGGAAACGGATGCGTCCAGTATGGCCATTGGGGCCGTACTCCTGCAACCTGGACCCGATAACGCACATCTCTTACCCTGCACCTTTTACTCCCGCCAGCTTACAAGTGCAGAACAGAACTATACAATCCTCGACCGCGAGTTGCTCGCTATAAAAGCGGCCTTTGAGGCATGGAGACACCACCTGGAGGGGACTCCCCACCTGGTAATTGTTATTACCGATCACAAGAAATTAACGTTCCTCCAGACCGCTCGCATCACCAATGCTCGGCACGTACGATCGGCCCTGTTTTTTATGCGTTTTGATTTTCCTATCCAGTATAGGCCAGGGCACCAAAATGTCCTCGCAGATGCCCTATCTCGATGCCAAGACATGGAGGAGCCGCCTGCGGATTGAGGATCCCTACTATTGCCCCCGCGAATCTTCGCAGGAACCTGGAAGCCGTCTCTTCAGCGGCTGCAAGTACGGTCCAGTAGTAATAAAATCCTCCCACAGGATCCCCGCCTCCAACGGAGAGATAAGCTTTACTATTTTCAGAACAAGATAGCCGTTCCGGAATCCGAACGGCATGGACTTATATGGGCCCATCACGATGCACCCTTAGCAGGGCACCCAGGGCAACGCAATACCCTCCGGCTGCTCCAGAGGCATTATTGGTGGCCGTCACTAAAAGCGGACATTCAATGCTACATTAAAGGATGCGCTGTTTGTGCCAGCACTAAGATTCTGCGCCAACGCCCCCACGGGTTGTTACAGACTTCTGATGTACCTCAAGGACCCAGGAAACGCATTGGTATGGATTTTATTGTAGAATTGCCTCCGTCAAATTCCTTCACCGCCATATTGGTGGTTATCGACCACTTTAGTAAACTTGGGCACTTTATCCCCTGCAACGGGCTTCCAACGGCCGCACAGACAGTTCAGCTTGTGCTACAAAATATAATTAAACTCCATGGACTTCCGGGGGAGATCAGAACAGATAGGGGGGCCCAATTTGTATCTCGCTTGTGGAAGGCCTTATTTTAAATGTTACAGGTTTGCCTTAGTCCAACCACAGCATACCACCCGCAGGGGAATGGTCAAGTCGAATGCATCAACCAGACGTTAGAGCAGTATCTCCGCTGCTATAGTGACTATCTACAAGACGACTGGGCCCGATATCTCCCCATTGCCGAATTCGCCTACAACAGTGCCCCCAAAGCATCGCTTGGAAACTCCCCCTTCTTTGCTACCTACGGGTACCACCCGCGACTCTGTTTCCCTGAGTTGATCGATGTCCAAGTACCTGCGGCGGGGGCCTTGGTTCAGCGAATTCAACAAGCACATCAACAGGCCAAACGTTCGTTGGCAACCGCACGGCAACAATTCAAAATATATGCTGATCGTCACCATCGCCCACCCCTGATCTCAAGGTAGGAGATCTAGTTTGGATTGACCGACGACATTATCCCTCCACCCGTCCCTCCACCAAGCTAGATGTACGCTATATTGGGCCGTTCCCTATTGTGTGTAAGATCAATGATGTTACGTTCCAAGTGCAACTGCCTCCGTCCTTGCACATTCACCCTACCTTTCATGTTTCCCTTCTGAAGGTCGCATACCCCCTGTTGTTCCCCCCCCCCGGCGCCCGAGCCGCCCTCAGAACTGTCCCTGGCCGTTGCCCCAGAGTACGACATCCGGGCTATCTTGGACTCTCGGCGGCGCCGGGGTACGCTGCAGTATCTTATTGATTGACAGGGCTATGATCCCTCCGAGCATTTCTGGGAGCCCGCCTCTGCGGTTAGCGCCCCTCGCCTGGTGCGTGCATTTCATAACCGATTTCCCGACAAGCCGGGGCTGCGACACCACCTGCAGGGCGGGCCTGGAGGGGGGGTACTGTCAGGGATAGGATCTGGGGACAGAAAGGGACGCGGCAGCGCTGTTACCTGGGGGGTGCTCACCCCCGCCGGTGCCCCCGGGTCCCGCCGGCCAGTACGCCTACACCCCCACTGGCAACAAAGGACGCAGAGCATGCACCTGCTCCTGATGTAGCATCGGGCCATAGCCCGGCAACCAGAAGCCCTGCACGCATGCGCAAACCGCACCCGGAAGTAGGAGTGTGGAAATCCACGCGCTTGCTGGCAAAGGCAGGGGGCTCGCCTATTTAAACCTGGAACAGGTAACAGTTAGTGCTGGTGATCGGATCTTGTGCCGTGAGACTGGCCCCTTGAATGTGTTGTGCGGAGAGCAGAGTGACGAGCGAAATTANTTCCAAGACTGCCTGTGTTGCTGTGTGGGTGCCTATGTGGACTGTGGTGCTGTGGGGGTGGGGGTTGATGCAGCCAGTGTCCTGACCTGCCCCTATGCGGTGCCCCCCATCTTCCGTGTCCCCCCCTGCTCCCGTTGTTCCTTGTGTTTTTTCCGGGTGCCCCTGCCCCCCTTCCTGACCTTTCCCTTGTGTGTGTGCACATGTGTGTGTGTGTGCCCGGGCATGTGGTCATGCTGTGTGCTCCACTGTGGGTCCGCTGTCTGTGTGCCTGCTGTGTGTGGTACCTGTCAGCCTCTTCTCCCTCATCCCCCCTCCCTTCCCATTTCCCTTGTGTGGGCATTGCCTTTTGTGCCTTTTGGCTTTGTTTGCCCTCAGGCGGCCATGTCTGTGTCCCGCCCCTGCCCGGTGTCTTCTGGGAGTTTTGAACATGGCTGGGGATTGGCGTCACGTCTGTTGCACTGCCCCGGTCCGTGATCTGTCGGCTCGATTCCAGGTCATGGTCCCAGTCCCGTCATGTCTGTTTGGGGCTTTTATTCACCCCGGGGTGTGGTTGTTTTGTTCACCCCCACTGGGGATCCACTGTGGTGATCCGCCAGCCCGCAACATCTGAAATTACCTAACGTTTGGAAACTGAATTTGCAATATGTGATTTTACAAAACATGATATTTTCATAGCTCATGAAAGGGTTAAGGATTTGTTTCCAATAGGTTCAATAAACATAATTGTAACTCAAGATAATAGGGGTGAGCAATTCAAAGAGCGAATAGAATCAGCTGACTGTGAAAAAAATGAAAAAATAAAATTGAGAGATATTTTATACTCTTTGAAACCATATTTTCAGCAATTTGATATCAAATTGGGCACAGGAAAATAAAGCCTCATGATTTGTCTGTTAAAATACAACCCAAACCACAAAAGCAATATCCTATTAACAAAGCTGCAATTAATGATATTCAAAAGGTAATTGATGATTTAATTCCACAAAGAGCATTGATTAGACAATATAGCTCCATGAATACTCCAGTATATCCAGTGCCTAAACCTAATGGGAAATAGTGTGTTTAGACTACCGTGCCCTAAACAGGGTTTCAGCCTCTTTTAATGTACAAAACCTACACATGTCTGGCATGTTAGGAAATTTGGAAGGGTACAAATATAAAACTACATTGGATTTATCTAATGGATTTTTCGCTCATCCTGTTAGAGAACAAGACAGATATTTGACTGCGTTCAGTTGGCAGGGTATACAGTACTGTTGGACACGCCTTCTTCAAGGTTATTTAAATAGTCCAGCATTGTTTTCAGCTGACGTAATTCAGCTTTTGAGAAATATTTCAGGTGTACATTCAAACTAAGCACACGCACCTGATACTTCGCATCCGCTTGAATGTTTGTTAGTCTTCATCTCCTGTCTCTCTCACTGTCCCCTTCTCCCTGTCTCCCCCTCCTTGTCTTTTAGATTGTAAGCCACAGGCAGGGACCACATCTATTTCTATGTTTTGTACAGCACCAGGTCACATGTCTGGCGCAATATAAATGTTTTTAGTAATAATAATAATAATAATAATAATAATAATAATAATAATAATAATAATAATAATATATGGATGACATCTACTTTACAAATGAAGATTTATATCAACATTTAGCTACATTAAAGCAAATTGTCACTGTTTTGGGAGAAGCAGAATATATTATCAATCTGAAAAAATCACAGATTTGTAGAAGCAAGGTAAAGTACCTTGGTTTCTTATTAACAGATTCTGGCAGAGGATTAACTCAAGAATTAAAAGAAAAACTGTTGACATTGCAATCTCCTAAAACTTTAAAAGAATTGCAGTCAGTTTTAGGTTTTTGAAATGTTGCAAGAATATTGGTTCCTGACTATGCTCAGAGAACCAAACCCCTTTATAATCTAATTCCATTAGCAAGCAAAGGAAATTTTTGGACCTTGGAAGCTCAGCAAACATTGGATAATTTGATAACCTTAATTAACCAAGCTGTTGAATTAAACACAAGAAAAAGCACAGTTTCCCTAGAGATTCTGGTTGGAGCCACACAAAAAGGAGAATTCGTCTCATATTTTAATTATGGAGAATCTAAACCTCTGCAGTACATATCCTATGTCTTTTCAAATGCAGAACAAAAGGTTTTGCCTATTGAAAGTATCTTATGTATGTGTAATCTTGCAATTTTAAAAGGTAAAGATCTTGCACAGGGCCAAAAGATGATAGTAAAAACTCCTATTACCTCCATAAGGCAGATTAAAAGAGAATTAATACCCAATGCAAAAGCTCTTCATAGCAGATGGGTACAATGGATGTCACATTTTGAAAATCCACAAATAGAATTTGAATATGTGGAACCGAGCAATGATTTAGAAAATTTGCCAGCTTTTACTATCGAACCTGTATCTTCTAAAAATCAGACCCCAGATAAACCTCTCCATGAATATCAAAAAGTTACCTATACTGATGGTTCAGCCATGTCATGTAAGCAAGGCAAACACATGTGGGAAGCAGGTTATGCTGTTGTAATTGGGACATTTAATGATAAAGGGGAATATCATATGTCTGATAGTATTCTAATGCCTTTAGGGAACAATACTGCGCAATACGCGGAGTTGATGGCTGTACATAAAGCAATAGAGATCTCTCCTCCTGATGAAACTGTTCTCATTTGTACTGATTCCTTCTATATAGCTAGAGGAATAAATGAAGAATTACCGATCTGGTGGTCTAATAGTTTTCTAGATAATAAACAAAAACCTTTGAAACATGCCCATAGATGGCAAAAATTAGCAACACTTTTGGATGACAAGCCATTGATTCCTGTAATTCACGTGCCAAGTCATTCCAAATATGGATCTCATGTTAACAGGAACACCCTTGTAGACTTACTGGCAAAGGAAGCAATGAAATCATCCTCAGTCTGTGTACTTTCCCGATCACAAGCAAAAAAAATGCTTAGATGGGGAATTGACTCAATGCATCAGCCTAGATTCCATTAACCCTAAGGGTTACCCTTCTGCCTATGATTATGCCCTAAAAGATGGGAAGTGTGTTGTAACATTCACCAACGGGGAGAAATGTGTAATACCCCCTGTTGACACAAGACTTAACTTAATACAAGAGGCTCACAATAGTCTTGGGCATGTTCACCAAGGTGTTAATGCCACATTTGAATCTTTACAGCGTTCTTACTGGTGTCCTGGACTGCACGAACAAGTCCAATGGTGTTTAGCCCAGTGTGAACCTTGTCTAAGAACAAACCCTGGTCCAGTTACCAGACCACCTTACTTAAAAAATACTAAGCCTCTGTCTCCTTTTGATAAGGTGTATATGTATTATATGGGTCCTTTGCCACCTTCCCATGGGCATAAGCACTGTTTGGTTATTGTTGATGCTTGTACTAGATTTGTATGGACTTACTCCACACAAGATCAATCTGCCTCTACCACTGTTAGAACTCTCACCTCCTTCATTTCACTTGGGCTTCCACATATCCTACACTCTGACAAGGGAGGTGCCTTCACCTCTCACCAGATGCAATGTTTTGCAAAGAGTTTTGAGATCATGTTGGAATATAGCACACCTTATCACCCCCAAAGTGCTGGGGTAGTGGAAAGGAAAAATAGAGAGATAAAACGAGCTTTAATGAAGCTATTGGTGGGGAGATCCCGGCAGTGGTATTCTTTGGTTCCTCTGGTACAACTTGGACTTAATCACCTTCCTAGTAGTGACTGGGTATTTTAAGACGTTATGAGATCACAGTGAATCATGGTGAACCACGGTCAATCCTGCAGTGAGGCCAAAGCACCCTGACTATCTGTTCGGCAGCTGCCACATGTTCACCACAGTCAATACTCACATGGGGTCAAAATCAACCAAGCTTCTGGACCTCCGACCCAGACCATGGGTATTTTCAGACGTGATGAGGCCTGTATTGGCCCCGTCATGGAATCACCCATTGATCCCCCTCTGGGATCAAACTGGCACATCCAACAGACATGCCGGTTGATCCTGGTGGGGAATCGGGGAGGGGGCAGGGCCATGCGGCTCAACATGAGGCCACACAGTCCCATCCCCTGATGTTCCCCCAGCTGGCCACCCTCTTGGGAGACAGGTGGGCACCGCGGCCAATGCGGCCGCAGCACCCACCCGCATTGACCATGGCCCGGAATCCCACTGCTGATTCTGGGCCATGGTAGGGGGACAGATGTTACAGTCCCCTTGATCACGGAGGGTGGGGGGGAATCACATTCAACACGGAAACGGAGATGGTATGGCCAGGACCTCCATTTGCATGTTGAATGTGATTCCCCCCATGATTCATGGGGTTAAAATTTGGCAGGGAGCTTCTGTTCTCCCCAACAGATGTTATGGGATCACGATCACCATGTGGGGATTCACCGTGGTTGAACGTGATCTCATAACGTCTGAAAATACCCCATCTCTGAAAGCGTGGTCAAATATATTCCCAGTGGGAAACAAAAAAAAGTTATTTCTGGACGGCAATCACCTGCCGGAATGAAAGAAAATGATTTCCAGCTGGGGACAAAAGCGCCACATTGATGCCAGGCAACCAGCAACAACACAGACTGCAGAGGGAGATTTAAAGGGCACACAGCAGCAGGGAAATGTGGCAGGAGGGATCAAGGTGGAAGGGAGAGGAGAGTGGTGGGTGAGAGAGCAAGGCAGGAGGAAGAGGAGGTGGAGGAGCGGGTGAAGGAGGAGGTGGTTGTGCTGCACATGAAGAAGGTGCAGGGACAGCAGCAGCAGCAGCCAGGACAGGCTACCCCAGGGACATCGACCGGACTGGGGAAGGAGGCACCCCGCAAACGGGTAAGGGGAACGAAGGGGAGGGGACCCGGAAGCACAGGGGCACCATGGGGGGGGAACAGCCGACAGGATGGCAGGTGAGGGGGATGGGAGAGGGATGCAGGACCAAGGCAGACCAGCACCAGAACACCCAACAATGCCCGCCCCAGTTTCTGTTCCGCAGACACACAAATGGGCCGGGGAGCCCAAGCCCCCAGAGGAGATGGGTCCTGCCCAGGCAGAGGAGGAGGTGAAGGAGCAGGAGGTGAAGGAGGAGGAGGAGGAGGAGGAGGTGGAACCAGATGGGAGAAGGGTGAGAAGACCGTACTACCAAGGGGGACAGTGGGGGCTCTGGGAGATTCGGGACTTTATCCGCATCTGGGGAACCCTGGAGCATCAGCTGTAGCTAGCTCTCAATCAGAGAAATGAACGCGTGTTCTGGGAGATAGTATGGGAAATGGAGGTGGCGGGGCATCACTGGAACATCGCCCAGTGCCGCTCCAAGGGCAAAGATCTAAAGAGGGGGTACAAGGTCATACGGGACAACAACCAGCAGTCTGGACAGGGACTCCGGACCGTCGCCTTCTACGATGCCCTCCACATGAAGTTATTCCCTCCACATGAAGGGATAAATAGCTGCCCCATGGCTCGTGGGGACCACTGTGGTCCAGGGCAGGGAACAGGCTGAAGTACCCCCTCCTCTCGCCACCCCACAAGAAGGCACCTGCTCCAGACCCACTGGAGGAATGCCCTGGCATCTCGCAGACAAGCATCCCCCCGGACACCAGCCTGGAGAGCCCCCACCCCCTGACCGGACAGCTGGACTCCGAGGCCAGCAACCTCATCACCCTCAGCCAGTGGTCGCAGTGAGAGCACAGCAACATGGAGGGGCCGGCCTCGGAGGGATTGTATATGGACATCGAGGGTAAGCAGGCAGATTGGACTGGGGGATGGACCCAAGGTGACAGGGGAGGGGGATTGGGCCCAGCCAGCCAGGGGTCAGGCCCCACCCAAGCCTGCCAGCCCACAGCACAGGTCCTGGCATGGGGGGGCTGCCCGGGCAACCCAGAAGATCTCCACCAACCACCCCCCATACTCCATAGGACACAGAATGCCCCAGTACCAGAGGCAGGTGTGCGAGGAGGTCAGCACAGAGCATCCCAGGCAGCATCTGGAGGACCCAGGTGAGGCACACAGGCGGGGGGGAGGGTGGGTGAAGGACCCTGGACACGCAAGACAGAATGGGGAGCCTGGAGGGGCAGGAAGGGGGGACTGGTTCCAAGGAGGGGGGCACCCAGGGTAGCGAACAACTAGCCACCATGTACCCTACAGGACCACCGGAAGGGCCACAGCAACCCAGGCCAGTGCCCCCAGCCCAGCGGATGAGGGAGCAACAGGCATGGGTACGTCACCAGAGGAAGGACCAGGTGGAGGACATTGGCCGGACCACCACAGAACAGGGGGAGCAGATGATTGTGGCTGTGGACTGCATGGAGGCAGCCATAGAGTGCTCCCTGGAGTGGGTGGAGGCAAGGGACCAGAGGCTCCAGGCAGAGGTGCACCTGGAGTGGAGGAGGGAGCACCAGGAGCACAGCCGGCAGGTAGAGGTGTTTGGGTGGCTGGAACAGGCCATTGCGGCAATGGTGCGGGAGCATTCAGCCAAGATGGACAGGTCCCATGACATTGGGACCTCCCTGCTCCTGCACACGGGCACTATGTGCACCTATGTTATGACCCCTCTGGTACCAGGTCCTCCCTCCTTCCCTCCCTCCCTCCCTCCCAACACCGCCTGCCCCTCCGGACACTGAGGCCTCCCAGAACACCATTGGGGACATGGACAGCGGGGCGGAGGGCAGCTCTGAGAGCTCCATGCTGCCCACAGGGTGCTCGAGGGGGTGGTCCAGGAAACGCGGGGGCTGGGGGGGATGAGAGGGAAGGGGGAGGGTGGTTTGAGGGGTGGGGCTGGTGGTGGTGGTGGCACAGGTAAGCGGGTGATATAATAAACGCACAGATGACACTGCCACCTCCTGTGGTCTGTTCAGGGCCCCAGAGTTGGGGGGTTGGACCATGCCCTTATAGGGGCTCACCCAGGGACTCCCCCGGGCCCCCAGGAAAGTGGGCTGGGTGTTGAGCGCCCTCATGCCTGGGCCTCCAGATGATGTGCCTGGCCAGGGCGGCACGGATGCATTTGGCATAACGGTACTCTCTTGGGTTGTCCGCGTTCACATACAGAGGCATGGGGATGGGAAGGCGGGTAGGCATGGGGTATTTGAGGGTGGTCCCATCGGTCTCGCACATGTTGTGCATCACACAGCATGCACTAATCACCAGGGTCGAGGTATATACTGTGTAGCCTAGCCGGCCGGCAAGGCTCCTCCTGTATTGCTTGAGGCCCCCGAATGCCTGCTCGACCATGGTCCTGCTGGCACACAGGCGGGTATTGTAGACCACCTCCATAGGGGTCTGGGCTACTAGGTATACCTTCATCAGCCACCGAGTGAGAGAGTAGGTCGGTTCCCCAAGGATATAGGGGGGCATCAGCATCACCTCGATCCGGGCCATCCCCATTTCTGCAAAGTCCCCCTGGTACATCCGGGCATAAAAGGGGGAGATGGTCAAGATCCGGGCATTGTGGCTGCACCCGGAGTTGCCCGTGAAGATGTGTATGAGCCTCCATGGTGGTCCACGACTGCCTGCAGCTGCAGGGAGTGATACCTGTGCCTGTTGACATACTCCGCAGCCTCCCCCACAGAGGGGCGGAGGATCTCTATGTGGGTGACATCCACGGTGCCCATGCAGTTGGGGAAGACCTCAGCCATGAAGCCAGCCATCACGGGCCCCTGATCCATCAGCTGGATTGCCCTGTCCAGGAGTATGCCTTCCACAGCCTCACAGACATTCAAGAGGATATAGACCACGGTGCTCAACCTGATACCGAAGTGTTGCGAGACTGACCGGCTGGATTTGGGCAATTCCAGGGCCCAGACCCCAATGGCCACCTGCTGGACCATGGGGTTAGGGTTCCTCATGGGGGTGTGCTGCTGCTCCAGCCAGGGTGTGAGTAGCTCCGCCTGCCACAGTAGGGTGAGCTTGTCCATCTAGAAGTGTGGCCTCCAGGTTAGCTCGTCCCACTGAGCCAGTGCCCGGTACCACCAGCCCTGGGCCTGCTCCATGACCCATAGCCGCCAGGCAATGGGCATAGCGAACAGGGTGGCCAGACGTATGGAGGTGCCTGGCCACCTCGTGGATCACCGCAGGCCTGGTCTGGCTGTGGCTCATGGCCTGTAAGTCTGCCGCGGACACACGCTGTGCACTGAATCAGGCCAGGGAGCACCTGCGACCTTGATGAGCCCTGTGGGCCCCTGCAGTGCTCCAGGTAATGGTAACCCACAGTCGGGCACCCAGGTACGCCTCAGCGGTCTGGCTGCACAGTTGATCAGTGTGGGCATGGTACCACTCAGCACAGATCACAAGGAGCATCCCACATGCACCCAACCTGTTCCGCTCCATGGTGAGGTGAGCCCTGGAGGGCCACTGGCGGCCCTGATATAGGCTGGGATGGGAGGTGCCCCCCCCAGCTGCCTGTGCTGGCTCCTGTAGAGCGGGTGGCCCGGGGCGGCAGGTGCGCGGTATTGAGTGCACCCGGGCATGCAGGCTGCAGCTGCATATCTGCAGCCATCACCTCCCACCTCTCCCTGTTGGCAACATTGTGTCATTGCCAGCCTGATTAATGTGTCAGCTGTCCTGTCTGTGTGCCCAGTTCCTGCAGCTGTGCTGGGTCCGCACCCCACGCCTCGCTCTGTTTCCATAGATTGTTGTGGCCTGCGGCTTTCTCGGCCAGCTTTGGTGCCCCCCCGAGCCCCCTCGCACCCCTGGAGGGAATTGGGCCCCCCTGTCTGAGGTGTTATTCTCCCTGGCATGATGGACCATGGCTGGCTGTGCTTCTACCAGACTCCCGGCCCCCATGGAGCCCCCCATCCGTGGTCCTTCTGTGAGACCATGGCCCTGTGTGACCTGTGGCATACCCCGGCGTTGCAATTGCTCCTGAGCTACCAGGACAGCCTGTCGGGTGCTTATGCGAGCCTGAGCTCTGGCCTTCATTACTTCAGCTATGATGCAAGCACCCAGGATTGCCGACTGCATGCTGAGACGCTGGGGCTGGTTCCCTTTCCCGATGGTCACATCCCGAAGATGAGGTGCTCATATGTGGCTTGGTCTTCGGTGGAGACCATGTCCGCCCTATCTGTGTGCAGCGTGGCCACCTACACAGTCTGTCTGGTGGAGGGGGTCCTGCCCTGGCCATGTCCTACTTTGGCTGTGTTCATGGAGTCCATGGGCAGGGCCAGCCCCAGGGTTTGTGAGGCCATGTGCAAAGTCTTGGTGTGGGACCTAATTTGCATCATTAGGCCTGACCAAATTATGCAAATGTATAAATTTACATAAAACTTACTCCCTCTGGACAGGAAGGATTCCCATTCTCCACCCCTCCGAGCAACCATGGAGAAGCATGGCCTCCTAATGCTTCCCCTCCTCCCCAGCCGAGTGTCTACCACCACTCCCCAGGAGTGGTTCCACTGTAGGGGAAGCCAAGCAGGCAGGGAGGCAGGCACAGAGAGACTGACTGCATCCACTGCCTTACTGGAGGAGGGGGTGAGCTTAGCCAGTCTGGCCTCCAGGGCCTGTTGCTTCTTGCTGCTGGTGCCGCATGTGCCTTGTGTATGCATGCAGTGCAACCAGTCCAGAGGTGCTGCTATCACACACACAAGACACTCAAAATGCAGCTAGCTTATTAAGCGCATTATGCCATGAAAAGAGACATATAACCAGTTCAGTTGTGTCCCCATAAACAGTGCATGCTGCCCCACCCATAACCAGTTCATTTGTGCCCCTGCCCCCATATAATCAATTCACTCTGCCCCCCACCCATAACCATTTAATTTGTGCCCACGGGGCAGCGTGAATTGGTTATATGGGGGGCACAAATGAACTGGTTATGGGGTGCAGATTTAAAGACAGTATTCCTGTTAGCAATAACTTAATTAAGAAGAGTTAGTGAAATAGCAGCCATAATAATCTCAGAATCATATTTGCAGATTTATTTTCTAAGACAAAATAGATATTGCTTTACATCCTAAATTCCTACCTAAGATAGTATAAGTAAGACAGTTGTGAGAATGTGGCCCTTTTTACATGGACCTCTCCCAGCCATGAACACGCAGATTTCTGTGTGTTCATGGGTGGGGGAACCCCGTGTGAATGACGTAGTGACCGCGCTCATGGTGAGTGGGGGTGCGTGCGCACTAGCCTAACATGCATCGCCATTCACACACACCCCACTCATCCCCACACATGGAGCAACCGGGGTAAATGGTGGTTACTATGTGGGTGTGGATGAGTGGTGGGTGAGTGGGTATGCATGGGCAGCTGTGTGCATGACCGACCCATGCTCTGGCGCACCCACGGACTCCCCACCTGGCGGAGCCATGTAAAAATATGATGTGAGGAGCCACTCTAAGAACAGAAGGTTGCTACCTTGTAAACAAGGTTCTTTGAGATGGTTCCAACATTCTCACAAATACCCACCCTTCCAGCCCCACATGGAATTCTTTTCTTATAGTTCTAGAAAGGGTTGAAAGGAACTGTCATTCAGAGCGGGAGGGTTCTTTTTATACTAGAGGAGCTTGAGACCATCATGTGGTCTATTATTTGAATAGGGTGAGTGTGCACAGCATAGTTTAGAGAATGTTGGGCGCCATCTCGAAGAACCTTCTTTACAAGTCAGCAACCTTCTGATCAGCACGTGGGGAGAAGCAGTTTGTAAACAAACAGCTTTATCTCCCAGCCTGATCAAGTGTCCCGCTGCTGCTGCTGCAGCTCCTAGGAGGGAGAGGCAGGTGAGGGATGGGGTCTGGAGCCATGGAGGGGAGGAAGAATCACTTACTGGGGGAGAAGCAGGCTGCAGCTTGCTACCCAGCCAGGCAAGTGCGGGGCCCCAGCTGGCCGTGGGGCCATGTGCGGCCGCACATGTGGCACATGCCTGGGGCCGGCTCTGTCCGTGGGTACCAGCAGTCATGTGGGTTGGTGTATCACCGGCTGTTGGAGCTGGGTCAGCTTCCATTGCCCCCTGCTGCCGACTGCTGCGTGCCTGACCCTGCGTGTCTGAACAGAGCTGACGGTGCTGTCCGGTGTGTGATCCCATACCGATGTGCAGCTGGGTCTCTCCATGCAGGATCCCTTCAAAGCTTACTACCTGATCGCCCACCACATGTCTGTGCAGGGGTACCACCGGGGCATGCTTCATTGGCCCCACCTCGTTCACCAGGTGGGGCACCCAGCCCCTGGGCCCTTTGTGACCCCCAGAAGCTGGCTGTGAGTCCTCCTGTGCCTCCCAGACCACTGTTCCTGGTCCTCGTGTGGGATCCAGGCTTCGCCCTGCTGCCGTGTCCCACAGTCTGCTCTCTCCTTGCTGTCCCGGCTGTGCTGCTGTGCTGCCTGCTTTCTGGGATGTCGCTGCCCATGCATGTGGCTCCAGGCCCCCTTTGGGGGGCCCCCTGTTGGCCTCTGCCCCTGATGTTCCCCTCTGTGGCCGCCGTCTCAATTGCCCACATCCAGAGCCCTGACTGCCCCCCCCGGATCCCCGGTATGCTGCTGACCGTCCTCATTTGCCTGTGCCCCCGTTTGCACCCCATCCCCCTCCTCCTGGGTGCCCGTGGGATCTCGGGGTTCTGGGGCCCCCGGACTGGCTCCCCTGGCTTCCTCCCAGCGGGGGGGTTGTGACTTTGGAATTGCTGCACTGCCCTGGACATCCTGTCTCCCCTCCATCACCCGCTCACCGGCGCTTGGGTTCCGAGTGTGCCTCCTGGACTGTTTCCGGCCCGCTACCTGTTCCGTGTGTTCTCCCACTGTGCCTGTGCTGGACCGCCTGCCCCCTCCCCCCATTCCAGGACTTCCTGTGTTGCTGTGGGGGTGTCCATGTGGACTGTTCTGTATTGGGGGTTTTGGTTGCCATTGCCTGTGTCCTGCTGTGCCCCTGTGCTGTTTCCCCTCCTCTTCCCTGTCCCTCATCCCCCCCTCCCCCCCATGCCCATTGTGCCTTGTGTGGTGTCTGTCCCGCTGTGTCTCCCCCCCTCCCTCCCTTTCCTGTCCGGGTGTGTATGTGCCTGGGCGTGTGTGTTTGTGCTGTGTGTTCCACTGTGCCCTCTTTTTCTCTGTGCCTGTTGTGTGTGGTACCTGGCCGGCTCTTCTCCCTCTCCCCCCTCCCTTCCTGTTTTCCTTGTGTGGGTGTTCCCTTGTTTCCTTTTTGGCTTCATTTGCCCTCAGCTGGCCATGTCTGTGTCCCACCCTGCCTCGCTACTTCTGGTTTTTTTTACCACTGCCAGGAATCAGCATCATGTCTGTTGTGCTGCCCCAGACCATGGTCTGGTGGCCAAATTCCCTGCCATGGTCCCAATCCCGTCACATCTGTTCAATGCCTTCTTTGACCATGGGGAGTGGTTAGCTGGTTCACCACCACTGGGAATCCACTGTGGTGACTCGGGACCACATAACGTCTGAAATCATCCTCTGTTACTTAACTCCTTATAAATTGCTATTTGCAAAGGACATGACCACTCCTTTAGAACAACTGTCTTTATCTTCTCCTATCTCTCGACAGGAGCAGTTAGCACTGATAGATGAATTGCGAGCAGAAGTGGCTTCTCCCCAGCCAAACTTGGATATTAATTCTGTTTGGATTACACAGGAAAGCCAGCTGGTACAGGAAATGCTGTTTTAAAGTTTCCTTCCTTAAGGACTTGTTGGAAAAAACCTGTACCTATTCTCAAGGTTTTGAGTCCCCGAGTAGTAGAAATTCAGACATCACCAGGTAATTAAAAAATTGTGTATTGACAACTTAAAGTGCTCTCCTATCTACTATGGTCAGGATGATGATGGATTATTGTCAAATTCCACTTCGACCCCAACCTCTCCCACCAACAGCACCTGATTACTCTCTTGCTATGGATGAAGTCTCCCAAAAGGCACCTCAGTGACAGGCAAATCTCAGACAATATTTTTGGCCTAGGTACAAAAGATTTACATCTTGTTTTTGTGGAGCATTTTTGTCTTCTTTTGCATAACTATTATAACGTTTACTATTATTTTTTCAGTCCTTCATTTAACATGGCCTCATACTGTTTCACTACCTGTTACTCCAATTCATTGTAACCTCTCAGAGGCACACAATGGTTAGTTTAGTTTAGTTTATTTGCAGCCGCAGCCAATAACACATAAATACAAAATACATTCAGTCAGTTAAAGCAAAAATCAGAGCAAAGGTCAAGGTACACATATAAAAACCTCACCCCAATTCCCACTGCTATCAGCTGAATCCCCGCGTCTGCATGAATCAAACATACATCAAAATAATACATGAGAAATATCACTCAAGTGACCTTAAGGCATAGGTAACTGAAATTGCAAAAAAAGGGCACGACGGCACCACCTTGGTAAGGGCGGCATCTGCATCTGCCAGAGCCAGGCAAAGCAGATGATGTTCCGTCCTACCGGGGTACTTCTGGAAAAATGGGGTGAAAAAAGCCACACAAATCTCATCATATAAGTGGCAGCTCCACAGCAAATGCTGCATAGTTTCCAGCGACTGGGCATCAAAGGGGCAACACCGCTCAGAAAACTCTACTGCCCGGCTGCGCCCCTCCAGCACTGCAGTGGGAAAGGCATTAAACCTGGTGCACATAAATAGGTATTTACCTCTATCTGGAATGTCTGAGACAAAATATGTCGCTATGCCAGGCCGGGGCGGTAGGACAAAAAGATAATCCCGGAGATGGGGAGAACTTCTGATCAACGCACATTCCTCCTGGTAATCCCTATCCCTTAATCTTGTAACAATTTCCTTTACTATATATGTCCTGTCCCTCCCCACCCAAAACTCTGGGTGGAGCCCTAACTTCGCCAGGAAGAGTTCCACACTCTTCTGCCATGAACTCTTGTATGTGTCTAATTTCCAATGTTGGATCAAGCCGTGATCAATGGACGTAGTTAATTTGGCCCAGAATTTTAACACTGCAGCCCATGCTGTTGTAGACCATCTTTCTTGGCCCACCTCCACCTTGATAGCCGCATGCGGGGTGCCCCAGGGGACCTTCAGCAGGTTTTGCAGAAAAAGAGCCTGGAGACTATCCAGCCTCCTTGCTCTCGAGGGGAGGAGTGGCATCCAAACTTCTGCCCCATACAGCACCTGCATTCTGATTTTAGCATCCATTACCTTTATTGCGGGGCCCACGGCTCTCCTACCTGACCTGCCAAAAAGCCTCAGCAGCATAAAAATCGCTCCCCGTGCTGATGACAGAGCACCTTCTAAATGATTATTCCATATCCCCATAAATTGAAAGAGCAGGCCCAGGTATCAGAAGGATTTAAGCTGCGCTATAGCCTGCTCTCCTATTTGCCATTTCCCTAGCTTGCCCGATCTATAAAAAACCACTATCTGCAATTTCTTAAAGTTAATAGCCAGATCACTCTCACTGCAGAAATCAGAGAAACATTGTAGCTGCCTCCTCAGCTCCACCTTAGTCTGCGAAAGAATGGCAATGTCATCTGCGTATAACAGACACCCAACTGGGTGGTCTGCTATTTTGGGCGGACAATGAGTGGGGACGGCCAGCCTAGGTACCACACCATTTATAAATAAATTAAACAGTGTAGGCGCCAAGATGCACCCCTGTCTAACTCCTGCCCGAACGGGGATGTCCTGTGTCAGGCGGCCCTCCAGGTCCAACTTAACTGCCACCACATTATTCCCATGTAATTGCCGTACCAGGTAAAGTAACCTTGGCTCCATCCCTATGGCCTCTAGCCTCCCCCAGAGGATATCCCTATTGACTAGGTTGAAGGCTGACCCCAGGTCTAGAAAAGTCACAAACAGTTTCCCATTCTTACTCATATATTTTTCTATCAGTGGGCATAGGATCAAGCAATGTTCCAGGGCGGAGCGCCCCCTCTGAAACCCTGCCTGCTCAGGCCACAAGACCTCCTCCTTCTACATCCAAGCATTCAGTTTCCAGAGCAACCACTTGCCATAAACCTTGGCAATGGTACATAACAAACTAATTGGCCTGTAATTTACTGGGTTACCACAATCCCCCTTTTTAAAGATAGGCACCACTATAGCCTTTGCCCACACAGGGGGCAACTGCCCCGTAGTGTTTATAGCCGAGAACAGCTGGGCCAATCTGGGCACCCACCAGTCCAGCGCACCTTTAAGGGGCTCTATAGGGACCAAATTTGGCCCTGCGGCCTTGCCCTTTTTGAAGGTCCCAATAATTTCTGCTACCTCCACAGCCAAGACCGCCGGCCACAGAGGGGCCGAATCGGCATCCAAGGCAGGAGGTGCATCAGTCCCCATCCCTACCCTTGCATAAAGGGAAGCGAAATGAGCCACCCAGCTTGCCTCTGGCACAGTGCCCCGCAGTGGTCCAACCTTTGCCCTGCCAACCCCATTTACCAGGGCCCAGAACTTTCTACTATCGTGGCTATCGGCCGCCAAGACCAGTCTGTCCCAAAAACTTTTTCAGTAGCAGAGTCTCTTTTGCTTAATAGTCTCTTTATACAATTTCTTGACTGCAAAGTACTGAGTGGGTATCGCCTTCGAATAGGACCGCCTGTAATCTCGATAGAGTGCTACTAACTGGCCTCTAATACCCCAGCACTCCTGGTCGTACCATGGTTTGGAGCAATGTCTACCAGACCACCGCCTGGGGGTACCCATTCCCTTGCCACTATCCAACTACTAAGTTCCTGCACCAAAGCAGAGAAGGAATCCAGAACAGCTTGATGGGAGCACATGCCCCACTCAACTTGAAAAGATTTATAAACATTATTCCTCTAATGGAATAAGATCTGCCTTAACTGCTCTATGATATGGGGCATTTAGAGAGCCAGAGCCCTCTAATTTGCCAGGGGGATAACTCACCCCTTGGTAAGCCAACTCCAGGGTCAAGGGCAGATGATCACACCCTTGACAGCTGTCGACTTTGAAAGATCTAATCTGGGGGGCTAAATCTGCGGAGATAGCCACATAATCCCCTACACTGGCGCATGCTGTTCCCAAGTAGGTATACTCCCCAAATGGGTCCCCGTATCCTGTACCATTCAGAATAAACAGGGCAGCCTCCTTCAGTAATTTAAGCAAGAAAGAGCCTGCAGAATTAACCGTCTGATCCTTGGACCTTCTAGAGACTTCCCAGTTCTCGACTAAATTAAACACCCTATATGGAAGGAATATATCTTCCTTAGCACCAATGTGGGCATTGAAATCACCCATTAGCATTATTTTGGCCAAAGGGTGAGTATCTATGACGTCTTTGAGCCCATCCCTAACAACAGACCAAGCAGTAGAGCTATAATACTTTGCATTTGTTGGAGGTATATACACATTTGCCAGGATAATTTTTTGCCCTCCTAGCAGAATAACCAGCAGTAACAAGCAGGGCAGCTTGGACAGAACTTCCAGCACCTGGTGCTGTATAGACTTATCAATAAACCAGGCCAAGCCACCACTCGGCCGCCCCTGAGTGGAATGCCGCACTGCCGGTAACGAGTAACTGTCATAGGCTTCCAGGACAGGCTGCACCATAGCCCAAGTCTCCTGTAGGGCTATCCAATGACATGTGTCAAGAAATACTAATACCTCAGGTTGCCCCACCAGTCTATCCCAACCCGCCATGTTCCAGTAGCAGATCTTAATACCCTTCTGGTTCTCGTTGGGTCAGGCCGGTGTGAGACTCCCCTGGGTGTCCCCCCTCTCTGGCCCCTTATCTTTACTACAAATTCCTTCCTTATCCCTTGCCGATTCTGTTGCCACCTCCATAGCCCTCTTGACCTGCGAGGCCGGGGTTGAACTTTCCCAATCAACCTTTCCTGCTTCCTCCATGTAACCCAATACACCCAAAGTCCCCCTACTGGCCAAATCAGAAAAAATAGAGGAGGCTAAGTCCATGGTTTCTATAACCGGTGAAGAAGACAAAGAAACTACCCTAGAAGGCACAGAAACAGGGGCCCCTTGGGGTTCCACACAAATATCATTCCAAGAAAAATGGGCCATGGCCAACTGCACTAGCCTCACATTTATTGGGTCTTTCGCTGGCTTATTATCCACTGCCCCCATTGAGCTCCAATCTGGTGTAACTACCCTGTCTGATTTTGCTGAACCAGCTCGAGACCCCCTCTTAAACTTTGGCATTAGAGGGTGTATAGTTGGATTGTTTAAAACTTCCCCCAGCATGACCCCCAAGGATGCAAATAGATCCGCCCTAGAAAATAAATATGAGACCCACTGACTTGAATGAAAGAAAACTAACAACCTATGCCTATCTCCCATAAAAGGGAGAATCTGGAACGTCCTTATTTGATGGTAAGGCACATCAAAAGCCAGAATAGCAGAAAGATGCCAACAAATATCTGCCTTGGAGTGCCATCTGGGGAGGAAGCCATTGGGTAGGGGGTAAACCTTCAATGAGAGAGCAGATCTATTTGGAACTAGAGGCCGAAGGGGTATGCAGCCATCCTGCCCCTCCTCCCCATCCTGAGGGGCACATTGCCTATTAGCAAGGCCCCTGCACTCCTCCACATCCTGTCCCATACCACCCTTGGGGGTGATGACCCTTTTAACGTTGGTTACATAATTTACTAATAACTGTAGATTCTTCCCCTGGTCTACCAAACTGGACCCTATGCCCTCCAACTGAAGATGCAGTCTCTTGACTAGATCCACAATTAGCAGGCATTGATCCCCCAGTAAGTTATATAAAAGGGTGTTGGTTGATAAAGAGTCATTCAAGGGAGGCATATTTGGAAGATCTGTCTCTTCAGGGCAATCATGAGACTTAGAAGTAAAAGAGATCTCCAGGCTATCACAACCCCTCTGGCGGCAAACTCCAATTTGGGGGTCCTGTACCGATACCAGACTATGCTTTGAGTCTGAACTTCCCCCGGCCGGCTCCTTAGCCACAGATAAGAAAAACAAGTCCAGCTTTTTCTGCTTAGGTGAGGGAAGCCCGTTAAGCTCTATAAGGCTAGATCGCTCCCATTTCCTAGACATAATGAAAGCCTACGGTAACCCAAGGACCAAAGCCGGTGGCCCCTCGCCCCGCCGACGCCTAAGGCCGCGTGCACAAGGGTGCACCCGTGTGCATGCAGCGCTTAGGTGCAACGTCCTCCGGCGCATGCCTAATGGCATGCCGCAGGCGGAGCACCACCTTTAAATCTCCCGGAGGTGGGGATTCCCCTCGCACAGCTGATGGCTCTCTGCTTCAGGGGATGTCTGCAAAGCGTCTCTGCCCTCTATCCTGAATCACTCTATGCCTCCTTCACCAGGGTTCAGGGAGGGGGGGGCAGAAAGAACCCCTACCAGTCAGTGCCAAGTGGGCAAGGGCCCCAGCAAAGCCCCCTCTCTCTCCGGGCGAATCTCCCAACCGGCTCCCAAACAATGGTACTGTTGTGTATCAAAGGATGCATAATAACAGACCTAAACTTGCTCTTCATATAGAGGTTGTTCCAATACACATGGAGAATGCAGTTATTC
>QEPC01006337.1:792383-823990 GCA_003113815.1 Sphenodon punctatus
TAGAAATGCACATTTTCTTGTTCCAGGTACAGATCCTTGGCATCAAACAAGCTATGCTGATAAAATGTGCTTTGCTTCCTATGGACATTGTTATTTTGTTTCCTATGGGAAACCGAGGAAATGGCCAAAACCTCATGTGTATGCAGATCACTGTGACAGACCTCAATTTTGGACTGACATTAAAACTGCAACACAAGGTCTGCCTCAGTGGTACCTAGCTATTGATTATTTTTCTGATCACTTGCGCCATGCTAAGCAGCAATGTTCTGGAGGTGACGACCATGAATACAGAGTTCCAGGAGGTCAGTTGCCCTATACTGGAGTATTTTTTTGCACATCTTTTTTATATAATACCTCTTGGTGGGATGAATCAAATTTAACTGTGGATGGTTCTTTAGAGTTAAAGTCTGTTTTGACTTCTTATATTGAAAATTCTACTACTGGGAAGCTCAAACCTAAGTGTTTATCCTCTCAATGGCATGATAATGGTGCTAATGAGATGTTCGTTGGTGTTACTGGGACTTCATTTTGTGATATCCCTAGGTATCATATTTTTCTCAATAGATCTGAGAGTATTGTATCTTGTAAGAGTACCTTTGTTAATCATCAACAGCCACTTGAATGTGGCACTGATAAAATGTTCACTGATAAGAGTATACATTCATGGAATTGTGGGCCATGCAGTGTTAATATTACTACGAATCTCATGGGTAATTATACAGTCAAAGAGAGGGGGAGTTTGGGAAATAAGCTTTGGTTTAACTTGATACAAGGTCCATTGCCGATGCACCCTCTCCCCACCCCCTCTGAAATAAAGACACAGACACCATCATCTGGATTTAAACATGGCCGCACCCTTTATTCATCCAACTTGCCAAAACTATATTAGGTAGGGGTGACATTGCCTATTGCGATCAGGGTCCAGCATCAAACTTATCCAATATATCAACATGGAAACAAAGGGGGGAGGCTTGGAGTTACTTTCCCTCGCCTCCCAACTTTGAGCACAAACCCCCCTGCCCAGGCAAGGCACCCAGTGCAGGGAGGGTCTAGTACAGCCAGACTTGAGTTGTGGGGGGAGCACTCCGTACGGTGTAGGCGTTACCCAGCCTCAAACACCAGCCCGGCTCACCCCTCCCAGAGAATCCACACCTCATTGGCTTTCTCCTGCACTTACGATAGGTGTGCCTCCCCATCTCTTAAGGAGATGACTCCTATGCTCCTTACCTAATTAGACCTGATACTGGACCCCTGCCACCAGGAAGCTCAGCTTCCGCACCCCCCACCTAAACCAACAATTCCAATAACTTTGCTCTAAGGGTTCGCAGGTAACCTTCGTTGCCGGCAGGGGACAGGTGAATGCCATCAGGCCTGAAAAGTTCTATTTCCCTACGTAATATAGCCCCATGCCTAATTATTCTCTCACTATGCCCCATTTCCCAAAACCACTTACTCATTCCCTTATTCACAAACTTTCTAGTCCTGTCCAACGTTCGCGGAGGCACACCCCACACCCATGAAAACCTTTCTAACCATTCAGTCCAAATTATCTTGACCCCCAGAAACAAACCTCTGATCTCCCATAAATTTTCCTTAATTTCCGTCAACAACTGGATCCCCATTTTCTTACCTAAATTGTTCTCCCCCAAATGCATTACCAATATATCCGGGGACTGACCCCCAGCTTGTGACCGGAGCAGCGGGAGGAGCTGGTGCCAATGCATCCCGCTCCTCCCTTCCCAATGAATCACCCCACATCCCCTTAACCCCAACTGTTCTCCTCCACTGGATCTCTTTGCCGGCTCCGCCGCCCACCAGACCAGGCTGTATTCGCAGATCCAGATTTCCAGTGTCCGCACCACCGACCCATCTGCTGGAGAAAAAAAAATACATCAGCTCCATTCCTATATCTGAGCCGCACTCCTAATGTACCCCTTATACGCCTCCGATCACCAGCGTCCTATGCTTCGAATGACCTGACTCGCCATACCCATTTTGTGCACAAACATGGCTGCCCCTATTCTAAAGGAGTGGGACTCATACTCCTGAGAAGGCAGATGCAACAGCGCCAAAGCAATTCGCAGGAGATATGAAAACTGCCTACGGGTGGCCGGTAAACTGTTCTTGTGGAAAAAGAAAGCCACCCCCAACAGGTATAGGCATACAGCACTATACAGCTGCATTGCCATGACCGGACATATTCGTCCATCCCCAGCCCTTCCTAACCTCACTATCGCCCCTTTCCCTCTCTGATGTTTTTGATACCCGTAATCTAATTCTTATTTACTGAGGGCATACGGCCACATCCTGAACAGCCACTGCTTTGCCCGATCTGTCTTGCCCTGACTCCGCCACCAGCTCACTTACCCTAAAAGCTCCAAAAAATGCTACTTTAAATAGTGCGGCAAACAACGACACCTCAAACTGGTCATAACAAACTGCTGAGAGAGAACTGCCCATCTGCCTCAATATGGTAGTGGTGATTGGTTGCCTGCCATCTGGGACAGTGACCCTTTCCTGCCCCCATGACTCCAGTCACCTACGGGCAAAGAATCCCCAATCGGGGGCAGGATAGCTTTCCAACCGGCTTATATACCCCAATGCAGCTAGATTTCCTGCAATGGTGCTGAGAGCCAACCCCTCCCTCCTCAGAAACAGCACATATTGTAGGACCTGAGCCTCTGGAATCGGGAACCCCAGCTCCCATTGCCGACTGGCCCCATATTTCTGAAAAGCCCCGAACGCACTGGAGCACTGGAGCTCTCATGCAGGGGGCCACCAAGCCTTGGATTGCCATGCAGAGCTCTAGGATCCAAGGGTCCACAGGTCTACTGGCATGGGTTGACATTGGCCGGTGGTGCCAGTTGGTGAAACCGGTCCATCTGGAATTGGGAAAGAGCATCAGCGATCTCATTCTTGACTCCAGGGACATACTTCGCATGGAACAATATGTTATAATGCAAACAGATGGTAACCAATCTCCTAACCAGGCACATAACCCATCTCGATGGAGATGACTGTGAGTTAACTACGTGCACAACTGCTTGGTTGTCACACCAAAACAGAACCAATTTAATGGCCCAATGGGAGCACCACAGCTGCTCAGCCACCACGATGGGAAAAAGTTCCAAATATGTCAGCTCCCACGTGACCCCTACACTGACCCATTCCTGAGGCCATTCCTGCACACATCACATTCCCTGAAAGTAGAGACCAAACCCCAGCAACCCAGCAGTGTCAGAGTATACCTGGAAGTTGGCCTGTAGTATAAGCTTCTCCCACCAGACACTTACCCGATTGAGTTCCATCAAGAATTCAATCCAAACCCCCATGTCTATCCTCATGTCCGCCGTTATATGCACATGATGGTGGGGCAGGGGGGAACCTCTCAATTTAGCATACAGCCTGTGCAGGAAAGTCCTGCCAGGGGCAATCACCCTGCACACAAAATTCAAACTCCCTATTAAGGACTGCAGCTGCTTTACAGTCACTTTCTTTGCTGCACGAATCTCCTCTAACTTTGCCCTAAGTACCCTGACCTTCCCCAAAGGGAGGCGACACACGCCCGTTGCCAAGTCAAGCTCAATACCCAGGTATGTGAGCGCCGTACATGGCCCCTCTGTCTTTTCATTAGCAAGGGGGATGCCCAAATGACTGGCCACTTTTTGGAAAACCTCCACCAACGCCAGACACTCCGCAGTGTCAGCCCATCCAACGAAGAGGAAATCGCCCAAATATTTTGTGACACCATCCCCTCCGGTGGATAGCCGCACTATCCATTCCACTAAGGAGCTAAAACACTCAAATGCAGAACCTGAGATATCACACCCCACGGGCATGGCATTGTCATAGTAGCAATCCCCTTGAAAATGAAAACCCAACAACGAAAAACTGTCTGGGTGAACAGGGAGAAGGCGAAATGCCGACTTCAGGTCGCACTTTGCCAGCAGCGCTCCTGACCCAAATTCCCTAATTAACACCACTGCCACATCAAATGTGGCATAGTGCACGGACACCAACTCCCTGGGTATCACATCATTCACTGATCGCCCCTTCGGGTAGGAGAGATGGTGAATGAGCCTAAACTGCCCCGGGACCTTCTTTGGGACCACCCCAAGGGGGGAAAATACCAAGTTCAGGAGGGGAGGGTTAGGAAAATGGCCAGTTACCCTGCCCTCCGTAATCTCCTTTGCAAGCTTCTCGGCCACCACCTCCTCCAGTCCCACCACTGACTTGAGATTTGGTGCCCTCCTGCCTAGCTGTACCCCTTCTGCTGGTATCCTGAAGCCGTCCCTAAACCCCCGCACCACATACTCAACCTCCGTCCTGTCCGAATGGGCCCATAAAGCCCGCTCCAGCCTCTCAAATTTAATTGGGTTTCGGGCTCTTTCCTGCTCCTGCCCCTGTCCCCCCCGCTTTGATTCCCTTTTCCTGCCCCAAGATTCCCACTTTTGCTCTTTGCCCTGTGTTTGGGATGGGGACACGCCGATGCTGCATGACATCCCCCACAGGAGGGGCAGGTGTGATGAAACCTGCATGTTTGGTGCATACATTTACCTATGCAGGAAAACTCCCAGCACTGGCCAACAGACCCCCCTAAACCCTGCCTACTGCTACCTTTGTTAGGGTCATTAATGGGTGCAACCCCCCCTTTGTTAAGGTGTGCCCACTATTCGCCTTTATGTTCCCAGTTGAATTGCTCATGCAGTTCAACCACAGATCATTGGCATGGACATCCCACCTAAGTCCCGGCTTGAATGACACTTGGTGTCTAAATGCCTCGTCGTACCTGAATCAGGCCCCTGGGGGCCCAGTCTCATAAGCCCACTTGATTATCTCCCCGTACTTCAGCAATATGGCCCCTTTGTCTGGGAACATCTGCAACAGGACCCCGTGGTAAATGGCTTAAGCCACCATCCAGTTGGTCCAGTTACGGTCCGCCTTTGGTCTCTTGTATTTCTCCTTATCCCGCTTTTCATCCTAATCACCCGGCTCCGGAATCGGATCGCTGAATAGGAGGGCGAAAAGGTCCACATATTCGCCCCTCCATATCTTCTCTCTCATGACTGGGAGAAGATGCTCCCTGATTGCGGCCGAGAGGTTGACATATGTTCCTCCTACTGGGGGAAGATAAGGAAAGCCCCCCTTTTGCCCACCGTGCGCTTGACTAGTGGAGGATGGTGCCCACAACTTCAATACTGACTGATCCGTAGTCATGCCCGGGGACCCAATCCCCCCCGTCTGTCTGCCAACTCCCTGCCCCAGACATGCTCCCCTGAGATGCCTGGGGGGTAACCGGACGTGCGACCTGCACCCACCCACCATTCCACCAGAGGTATTGTGGTGTCTTCCTGGCCAGAATGATTCTAGGTGGAAACAGGCCACCCCCTGAACCCAGGGCCCCATTCCCTCCAGGGGCCCACCAACCTGCTTCCGTTTCCGCCCCCAACCCATTGACTGCTGGCCTTGGCGCCGCTCGTCCCGACGCTCGCCCGCCTCTCGCTCGACGAGCCATCTCTTCTTCCAATGTCAAGATCCTCGATTGTATGCCAGGATCCTCCCGTCCTTCCTTGCTCAAGGATTCCGTCTGCCTCCTGGTCTTCCTTATCTCGCCCTTCCAGGGCATCTGAAGGCTCCTCCGCTACCTCCAGCAGAACAAACATAGGGGGGGTGAATCCATTCACGTGGCTGATGTGCCCCCACCCTGTCCCCTTACAGTGGGGACCAGCCCAAAAGGGGTCCCGCTCTCCGGAAACCTTGACGGAGGATACCCCCTGTCCCCCAACGTAAGGGAGGCCCCCATCCAGCTGGGCCCCCTCCCCCCCCAGCAGAATATGCTTTCTGCAATGCCTGCATCACCGGTGGAGGGGCAGGCCAGGCTGCCCAAATAGCACTTCGCCATCACCCAGTTGTCCCCAGGTACCAGGCTCCCATTGGGCTCCCATGTCACACTCCCATCCCCCATCCTCCTCATGAGGGGGGGGGTCCACCAAACACATAGGCCTCACAGGCCATCAATCGGGCCAACATGCCAATTGAAGACCCCCTGGATAGGGGATTCATACCCTTTCTTCCCCTTCCCTGCCCCCCGGGTCTCCCCAGCACCTTGTGGGGGTACCCACCTTACCTTGCTTAGGCCGAGTCTCCATGACATCATAGGCTGAACGTCCACCCAATGCTCCCCCCAGACACCCTCGCCTCCTTGCACTACCTTGTGCGGAGGCACTCCTCGCCGCACAAGCTGGGCCCTACCGGCCCTGGCCCTGCCCCCCCACACTCCACGCCCCCTCCCCCGAGGGGTTCCACTTCGCAGTGTGTACTGGGGTTAGGCCTCACTCCCAGCCTCAGCACTTGACCCAGATGATCCTGGAATGGCCGTTCCTCCTCAGTGAGCTCTGCGGTCCCCCGCTCCTCCTTTCGCCGCCCCTCGTGCTTTCGTGACTCGGCCCATAACTCCCTAGGCCAAAGACAGGGTCAGCGTGATCAAGTTGCTATCCTCTCCCTGCTCATCCTAAGACTGAGCAGGCAATGGCGCTGATTGGCTCTCACGAACACATGGCCACGAGGGCCAATCACCAGATAACCTGTCTTCCCGCACTTGCCCGGGTTGCTGAGCAACCCCAGCCTGGGCCGTGCAGCCATGGGCAAGCGGCACGCTGCATGCTGCAGCCACCACCCTGCCTCCAGCGTTCATGGAGCAGGGGGAAGGCAGAGCTGAGGCGGGGGTGTGTCAACCTCCCCCCTGCCTCTATCAGGCGGGGTGGCCTTTATTTGTCAACGCGACTCCTTTTTTTGCTGATAATTATGCCATTTATTTGCTGTATCAGAAATGAAAAACTTTATTTAAAAAACATTCTTTATTTTCGGTGCTTCAAGCATTAGAAGAATTTATCATGGTACCTCAAGAAAATGAAGATTACCCATGTACACATTTTTGTATTAATGCTACTTTATTACAGATGAACCCCAAAAGGGTGACATGGGGCACAAATAAAACTCTTAATGATATTCATATTTTAGCAATATCTGATGATACTATAGAGATTTTTCCTTTTTCCACTTACAAATCTAGGAAGAATCTTTGAATAATGCACAGATATTTAGAAAAAATAATTTCCCGCTTGCAAAATCTATGGAGATTTCTAGATTGCAGGATGCCAATAATATAAATTTAAGAACTGGAGCTTATTTGGTCAATGATTCTTTAACTCAAGTGGTCTTAATAGTCAAACATGATTTGGCAGTTTTATCTGATGAATTGATTATGGAAATTATTGTCACTCGGGTGCAGAAAATTATTTTATCTTTAAGCAATGGGCACGTTCCCTGGACCATTTTTAATACTACTGAGATTCAACACTCCTTATCTTTAAGTGATGAGAACATGCAAATCTTAAAGCACACAGCGCATGCTTTGTTTTTTAACATAAAACCATTACCAGATTCAGTTCTTACTGACCCCCTAAAAACTGGATGGAATATTAATTTTTGATTCATTCAAAAATTCTTAATATGGGGCACTTTCAGACATGACGTTAACCACCCTTTAACCACCCTTGGTGGTTATTTATGCATGTTGCAGGGTTGTATTGTTGCCCTATGCAGCCCTGCAACATGCATAAATAACCACCAAGGGTGGTTAAAGGGTGGTTAGCGTCATGTCTGAAAGTACCCATGGTTTATTTGACTAATTTGAATATTTTGAACTTGGGTTTTTTAGTAGCTACTGGAACAAATATTGCTCATGTTCATATGAAACTACCATATGAATATGTCTCCACAGATATTTTTTGAAACATAACATACTTACATACCGACGAATATCAAGATTGTGGATATTTGTTTTGCAAACAAATTACACATGTTTCCCCTTGTGGGTTGGTACCACCTAACACTACTTCTTGTCCTATTAGGAGTCAGTCAAGTAATATTTCATTTTTTCTATTGATTCCCTTACAAATGGATCATATTGAATTCTTGCTGGACAATCTGAATGTCATATTCCGACTTTGTAACCTTCTATCGTAACAATGAATAGTACAGTCACTTGTTATGGCAGACAGCTTTTTCCACCTCCTAATTTGAGATCAATGCATTCACAGGTTACATTTTTCGTTCCTCACTTTTCTTTGCAATTTCCATTATTAACTGGCATCATAGCTAAATTGCAAAGGTCAGAAATTACTTTTTTAAATACACATGATGCAACTGAAGATACCTTGCAGGAAGTGAAGCAACTACTTCTAAGGATTGATATCCATGAAGGAGATTTTCCTCTATGACTCAATAGATTGGCTACAGCTATATCTACAGCCTGGCCTTCTTTAGCTAGCATGGCTCGTTCCATTGCTCACACTGTTACTTCCCGAGGTAATTCAATTTTAGGAACGGGTTTACAAATTATTGCCTACCTCAAACCAGTTATAATTGCTATAGTGTTGATTGTACTATTCATAATAGTTTTTAAGATTTTTAGGTTCTTCTCTGGACTGCATCTGAAAAGGATATCAGCCTTCAAAGAAGATTGATGTCTCTTCCCTCACCATTGTGAAAAGGATACCAGTGCTTTGTTCCTTCCTGTTGTCTTCCTGAAGACATGACTGATTGGACATTTGTTGTTGAATTTTCTTTCTTGTATTGTATTCTTCATTATTGAAACACATTCTCACCAAAGAGAGGGTGTCATGTATCCTGTATATAGGCATATATGTTTGACCATGTGTGGGTGATTTCAGATGTGATGTGATTAGATTCACCCCGGTGAATCCCACCGGTGAATCCCGGTGAGTCAATTGCTTCACTACAGGTTGTGGTGAGCTGCGTGGCCCCAACAGACATGACAGGGGCAGCACCACCACCTGGGGACAACAGGAGTGAACCCGGGCCAAGGGAACCCAACAGATGTAACGTGGTGGTGAGAACCATGGTGGGAGCCCCACAAGGTACTGGGGATCCGTGGACATAAACGTGGCCGCTGGAGGGCAAACGAAGCCAAAGATGGGAGACGGCCCCACCCAGGGAAGGGAAAAATGAAGGGAGGGGGTGGAGGGAGCTTCAGCGTGAGCCGCGCTCGCAAACAGCGACAGCACGGAAGGTGCACGCTCTTCAAAATGAGACGCGCACACACAAAAATGAAACAGCACACCCACACAACAATGGGCAGTCGAGCAGGGGGACACAGGGAGGCAGACACTGGGGGGGACGGAACCACATGGCCAGTCAGATGCACGGGAGGTGGGGGGGGTGATGAGGGGCCAGCACGGCCAGCCAAGCAGAAGGGGAAGGGGGCAGGAGCCCAGCAGGCAAGGGGAAGCAGGACCCAGCAGCCCAGGGAGACAGGAGGCAACACACAGCACAGTGAAGCACAACAGGTGTTTATTGAGGACACAAGTGGCACCGGCCCGGTGCATAACCATACAAAGCGGAAGCACGCGGAGCCAGGGTGCAGGAGAAGGGGAAGCAGCATGGGGGCACGGTGCCCAGTCCAGGAGGGATGGAACCAACACCACAGCCCACCATGGGGGCCACACGGAGGGGTCCNCAAAGGGGAGCTGAGTACGGGGACAGAGGGAGGCACACACAAGGGGGGGACAGGGCATGGGAGAAGGGGCAGCAGCAGGGGGGCACGGTGCCCAATCCGGGAGGGAGGGAACCAGTACCACGGACCACCATGGGGGCCACACGGAGGGGTCCGGGGTGGCGGCAGCAGGTCCCATGCGAGGGGGCGATCAACAGGCGGGTGGCAGTGGGTCCCAGGGGGTCCAGTCATCCTGAAGAGGCAGCAGGTGTTGGCAAGATCACCCAGGCCACAGATAGAATGAAGGCGCTGAGGAGGCAGCCGGATGTCAGATGGGCCCGGAGCTCCCTACACCCAGCTGCAGGGGCTCTAATCGGGTGGAGGGGGTGTCAATGACAGCAGGTGTACATAGCGGGGCCATTGCCACAGTCCCCGGTAGAAGCCGCGTCCGGCCATATGGAAGCAGATCAGGTAGAAGGCCTCAAAGGGATCCGCACAGCTCATCCCGACTTGCACATCAGGTCGGCTGCAGACCTCTGACAGGGCCGCCAGCTCCAACCGAAAAGGGGGGCAAGCCAAATTTGGTGACAGGGGGGCAGGGCAGGTGGTACAGCTCCAGCAGTCGGTAACAGGCAGCCCCACGGGAGCGCGAATACCCATGGGCACCCTGCACGCTGATGTAGTAGGACATGGCCACAGCAGGGCCACCGTCACACAGGCAGGTCGCATATCCCAGGAAGGCACATGCACACTGAGCAAAGGCCATCTCGGTAGGACTCCATGCCATTGGGCCCCCCAGCGTGTCTGGTAAGCGCTCCTCAGGGAAAGGGGAAAGCTCCAGATCCTCACAATGCACGCGGCAGTCACCAGCCATCGTGACATAGCCAAAGCATAGCATACCAAAGCTCAGGTACCGATAGGCATCTGGCTGGGTGGGCAGGGAGGTCAGACTATGCTGAACGATGGGCGAACACCACAGGTCGCATGGGGCCATGCTCTCATGGACTCTCCAGGCTTGGACAGAGCCCCAGGAGCCTCCGAACAGGACCTCGGGCTGAGATGCAGCTGCCATGGTACAGCTCCTGGAGGGTCCGAGCCGCAGCAGCTGTGGGGGCAGCATGCTATGCGGAATAAGGGGGACTGGACAGGCAGACAGAGGCTGTCAAGGCTGACAGATAACGGCAGGATGGGAACAATGGGGCCACTGTGGAGGCACGTGAAGGGAGTGGGCAGTACATAGATGCTGACTTGCAAGGCCGGACAGCCCCACGCATACACACCTGCTAGTGGAGATAGCAACGACAGCACGCGCATGCACAAGGAGGAGCAGCGGTCCGGGGGCCAGGGCCCCAGACCCAGGGGACTGCCCAGGGTACCCCCGATGTTGGACCATAGCCAGTATGGTGGGGTGGGGCACACAACCGTGTCATGCCTGGTGCAGGACATTCATGAGGCCAGGGAGGGGGTATGCACCTGTAGGAATAAAACACTCAGGCATGGTTAGGTGTGTATAAGACCATTTATTGTGTTCCCCCATTCCCGCCCCATACCCCAGTACACCCATGTGCCCTCGTGCCCTTTCCCCCTCCCCCCCCCTCGGTGGTCCTTGATGCTCCCTCCCCCCCCAGTCCCTATGCTGCCCTGCCTCTTCCCCTCCCCCATCCCCTGCTGCCCCTAGGCCAGCCCCAGCCCCTGCCAACAGAGATGGCCGGGGCTACAGACTCCCCCTTGTCTGAGGTGGAGGAGGAGGTGCTGTCAGCAATAAGGGCCATGAACCCTGCCCCCTGACAACCACCCCCGGGGCCCCTGCCCCCCCTGAACCATCTGCAGCTGTATCAGGGCCTGGCGGCTTGGATCCTGGCATTGGAGTAGTGGTGGAATTGGTCTCCGGATCCGCGGTCCTATGTGCTGTTGGGGAGGCAGGTGTGGCATCACTGGCAGGGCCTGGGGTACGGCCGGCGGGGGTGGAGGTGTCACGGGTCTGGGCGCTGGCATGGCACCCGGCAGGGCTGCTGCCATTATGAAGGCACTCAGGGCCCTGGTCTGCAGGAGGAGGGATGTGCCCTGCTCCAGGGAGAAGTTCAGTTTCCAGATGACCTCCTCGGACCGGCGGTCCTGCCAGTCCGAGTGGGCCTGGAGTACCTCCAGTTGGCGGTCCATGTCTCACTTCATCAGCCGCCGGTCCTTCCACATCTCTGCCAAAAGCGTCCGGTCCCTCCCCTCCACCTGTTTCAGGACCCTCGTTGTCCCCTCCTCCAGCTGGTTGACAGCCTTCAGCATCTCCTTCGTTTACCGCATGCTGGTGGTGTCCTCATGGCACCTGCGCATCTGCGCTCGGAACTCTCACATCCTGTGGGCCGGAGGTACTGGCATCCCCTGACCATGGCCCTTCCATGCTCAGTGTGACTCTGTGAAGTGAGAATGGGAGTGGTTCACCATGTGGGGTGCCATTCCCCTGCCCCCCCTCCTGTCTCCATGCTCTGAGTGCTCCTTCCCCCAGGGATGGAGCATGGTCCCTGTGCGTCTCCCCACCTCAGGCTCTGGGACGGCATGCGGGGGAGGCTGCCATTCCATTCCACCCCCTTCCCTTGGGGCCCATGCGTGTGACCTGCATTGCCCATACCTGCTCCCTCTGTGTCCGTTCCTTCCGAGGCCGGTCGGTCACGGGGTCTGGTGTCTGCCTAGTCTCTGGGTCCACATGCCATGAGGTTCAGAGTGACAGTCTCCTCCTCACCCTCTACGTCCTCAGAATCTACTGGGATGTGCGTGCCCTCATTGGAGGTTGGGCTAGGGGGGGTGTCGGGCGGGTGTTCCCGAGGTCCCTGGCATCTCCTCCGTGGCTTCTATGTCACGTGCCTGGCCTTGCCTGGTGCTCTCCGGCTGCAGGGTGTGTGTGCTCATCTGCGGGTTGCTCCTCCCGGGCGCCCCCTCCTACCAGGTGCCAGGCAACTATAGAGCCCTTGCGGTACAGAAATCAGCTCAGCACATCCATGTAGGGGGAGGCCCATGTCACCCACCCGGAGTTCTGGTTGTTGTCCTTGATGTCCTTATAGCCCATCTTTAGCTCCTTGATCTTAGTCTGGCACTGTGTGGACATTTGGTCATATCCAGCCTCCCCCATCTCCGTGGCTATCTGGGCGAACACCTGTTCATTCTGGGCATTGACAGCCAGCTCAGCCTGCATCTCTGGTGTTGCCCAGATAGCTATTAGATTGTGGGCCTCCTTGAGCCCCCAATGACCCCCCCGTGGTGCCGCTGCCTGGGTGCCGGGCCCTCCACTGCCTCTTCCTCCTCTGCAGCCTCCGCCTGTCCCTGGCTCCCTCTGGCCTCGGGTTTCTCCGTGGCATGTGCCCCCTTGCTGATCTTTTTGTGGGTACATTGGGGACTGCTGGTTTGACTTCTGGTGGCTGTGGTCCCCCCCTCTGTCCCTCCCTCCTGTGCCCCTCCTCTCTCCAGCACTGACCTTCCCACTCGCAGCTGAAACCCCTACATTCTACCGAGGTGGCCCAATGTGCCGCTGGGTGTCCTTTGCTGGGCCGGGTTCACCCTCCTGCTGCTGCTGCTGCTTCTGCGCCTCCTCCTCGCCCTCTCGCTCCATCCTCTGCACGTTTTCCTCCTCCTTCCTCTCCATCGACTTCTCCAACACATTGCCCAACTGCTGCCTGCCCTTTAAATCTCGCTCAATGTGCTGCTTGTTGTTGGCAGCGATGCTGCATGCCCTCACCATGGCCCGTGGTCATTTGCTTCCACCGTGGCTGGGGGTTTCCCTTCAGATGTTACTTTTCATTCTCCCCTGCCGTGGTGAACATTCACCACACTTCTCGACCTCCTCCCGCCCCAACCTCATGAAGCGTGGTTAGGTTCACCCCAGCCTGTGTTTGACTGTGGTGAACATCTGGATGCAGACCAACAGATGTGCATGATAGTTTCACCACCGCCTGCATTTGACTGCGTTTGACTGTGGTGAATGCCAAAAACGTAACGTCTGAATTCACCCTGTGTTTCAATATATTGGAAATCAGAATTAGCCTCTCTGTATGATGACTTCTTAAAAGAACTGTCCTATAGTGACCTCTCTACTGAACTGTTGACCAGATACTGGAAAATCAGCCTGTATACTGGAACAGATGATGTAATCAAGTCTGTGTCTTAATTAAATTAACAATTTCTTACAAATTTATTACAATTTTTTATAACGTAAAACTTCAAAGTTTAAAAAACCATTTCCAAGCCAAAAAACTTTCCTTTTCAAAACCATTTCACAATACATCGTCCCTAACTTAAACTCCAAAAACATAAAAATTAATCACAATTCCAATTTAAAAGTTTTTAAACATACATTAGAACAAAAATTAAACACCAAAAAGCATGGAAATTATTTACAGATTATCTATATTTCATAATTCAGCATCAACATTAAATATATATATATATATATATATATATATATATATATACTTAATCCCTTACCATACATACTCTTATTATTTATAACTAACCAAACTATCACATTATTTCTTTATAGATCATTTCTTTATTATCATAATTCGACAATGAACAATTTTTTCAACCTGCCTTAACTCTCGATAACATGTATAAAAATTGTATACATGTTATACAATGAATTGTTGACAATGTCAGCATAGACAACTTTATACAATTGGATGTACACAATGCAATTCTGCACAAAAGGACAGAGTTTAATAATAAATAAATTATTAATAAAGAGATTATGTAATAATTTAGTTAATGATAAATAATAGGAGTAAGTATATATGGTAAAGAATTAAATTTTATTTTTTATTTTTTTCTTTGTATTTATTAGCCACCCCATGCCTATATTAAGTCTGTGCATGTGTATGTGTGTGTATATATATATATATATATATATATACACACACACACTTAATACTTTACCATACATACTTTGTTTATCAATCGAATTGTGATAATAAAGAAATTATCAATAAAGAGATAATGTGATAATTTAGTTAATGATAAATTATAGGAGTAAGTATGTATGGTTGTCATGGGTTTGGGGGTCTGCACCCCCACTTTACCGGGTTTGAGTGACTCAGTTTCCTCTTGCGCACAGTTCTCTTGAATCAGTTCTCTCTCTGGCTAATTCAAGTGTGCCACAATGAAACTCCTTTGTTACCCAAGGGCCCGATCCTTCCCGTTTACAGACTCTTTACTCTCTGGGTTTGCAAGAGCTTGAGGGCTCTTGTAACTCGCTTGTGTTCCAATATTAGACACTAGACCACTTCTTTATAAAGTAAGAAGTATATTTATTGATTACATAAACAAGATAGTTAAACAGAGTGGTAATTAGAAATCAAAGGTAAATATAACGCATTCCTAACTTATACTGTTGAGTTCCTAAGTTATTCATCTTACCCTAAGCAAAGTCCATAAGTTCTGGTTTCTCAGCCATAAGGAGACTGGCTGGGCTCTGGCTTCTTATTTGGCAAAGAGCTAAATCATCTCTCTCAGTTCCTGCTGTCCCAGCCTGCTGCTGTTCAGGCTGGTCCCATTCGTATGCAGATGTTCAAGATGGCTTTTGCAAGAAGTCTCTTAATAAGCAGCTTTTCCCCTCTGGGATCTCTGTCCTTATATATCCTGGAGGAAACTCTTAGCCCGTTCTCCAGGCTTCTAGAATTCCCTTTGTTCTCTTATCAGGCTTCTATGTGTCTTCCTGCACGTAGCCCATGGCTACCTTCATTAGCATTGTTGATGTCCGTGGCCATCTTTCTGGCCCCAATACACGTTGGTATCTCTTTGTATCCTGTGTAGTCTGGTGACGTGTCAAAGCCCTAATTTGAGTTGTACAGTTCTCAGAGTTAACATTACAAACCTGTGGAACCTTTGACATTACATAGTGTACATATATAGTAACATTACATACATGTAAAACCCTTGACACCACACATTTACCAAACATGTAGTCCCGTGTTACATGTGTGTGACCCCATGTTTCTCTGTGACAGCCCCCCCGTAAGATAGCATCGTGAAGAGACACGTCAGTGTCTTGTAACATGCTGAGGCTGGTGTCTGGCGTGTCCTTTGGGTGTGTGTAGGGGTCTGCCCCCTCCGTACCTTTCCATGTGGTAGCATGAAACTTATATCCTTGGTTTTTTAAACCATCTGTCAGCTGTGTCGGGCTATCATGTTCCCGTGTTTTCCACCATGTTGCAGTGGAGTAATCCTGTGAATGTTACCTCAGTAAGTGTTTGCGTAAGACTGACACAAATGGGTTGGAACGCCATGTTAACAACCTTTGTTCCCCAGTCACCAAGCCTGGCCATCGTTGCAGACTATCTGGCAGCCTGTTTCCCACTGGCCACATGTCTGAACCCATCAGAAGTATTATTAGGATACAACAGAGGAAGTGTGGAGTAATTTTTACACTACTGAGCACCAGTCCTTTGTTGTCTGTCTGACTCTGCATTTCCAAACCCTTTTCACCAGGATTAATTTTGCAATTCCCAGTGTTGCTATATGGCATTCTTATTTCCCCTTTGGCTGTGATGCTGTGACTTGATGTCTTTGCATTCCATTAAATAGCGCAGGCAGAGTCTGTTTCTGTGGAGGGGCCATTGTGAGCCGTCTTTCTTGTGCCCTGCCCCCACCCTTTGTTGTCCCCCCAGGATCCCCTGGGTCTGTATAACCATGTCTTACTCCTTTTGGGGAGTTTGACATGGGTGTGAGAACCCCCCAGTGTCCCCTCAGACTTCCCCACACCAAACTCTGGAGGAGTCAGGTTACCAAGTCTAGAGGTGTGACTCTGGACACTGTTAACCATTTCCTCTCCTCCAGTCTGCTGTTCAGGAGCTTTTCTCTGTTTCTTTAGGACTACAGGGTTGTGCCTTTCTATCCATGGGGAAGAGATATCCCTCGTTCCCCCCTGCATCCCAGGAAAAGTTTCCTGTACCTTCCCGCCTCCTCCTGAGGTAGAATCCTCCACCTCCCGGCTTTCCTGTCTCTGCTTGGATTCAGGTAGCTGCTTCCCCCCTTATCTTAAGGTAGGACAGCAAACCTCTGGGTCCTTGTGCAACCCCCTAGGTTGAGTAGGAGCATTTTCAGCCTCTGACTCTCCCCCTGCGGTGGTTACTGTGTTTGATTCTGCAGGATAGGGTACCTCCTGTGTAAGGTAGGTTGCCAGGTCCTGGGCTTCAGAATCAGTTTGACCCATTTGCTTCACTTCGTGCAGTTTCACTTCATGCAGTTCCCCATGTGAGACAGAGATTGGCAGTTCACTCCCCGAGTCTTGTCCTCCCCTGCCTTCTGGCTGGTTTGGGGACTCCTGTGTGGGGTTTTCCTGTCCCTGAGTGGAGGTCACCTGGTGGGGTACAGGACCTGTAAAGCCTTCCTGTGACCCTTCCCCTCCACTAGGGTTGTTCTGTGTCTCCCCATGGTTTAGGGGTAGAGGTGCAACTGAGTCTTGTCATCCCTCCCCCTCCCTTACCAGGTTGCTCTTCTGCATCCATGTGTTTATGTCATTGCCCACCAAGATTTCATTTTGTGCTTTCGTTGGGAGGACAGCCACCTGGATTGGTCCTTTTGCACCTTACCACTCCAATTCTATAGTGGCAGTGGGCAAAATATCTGTGATCCCCATTGCCAGTGTGACGACAACCTTTCTATGATTGTTTATTTTGTGTTTTGGGATCAAATTTTCCCGCACCATTACCATTTGTGCCCCGTTATCAATTCTCCCCACACAGTTTATTCCATTAACTTTAGCAGGTTTGCCTAGTAACCGATCTGCTGTGGGTGTGTTAGGAGCCGTATAGCACTCATTAATAGCTCTGGGGACTGGTTTAAGTACAGACACAAAATTTGCATTAACATTCCCAATAATTTCCTCAGCCTCTCTGGTAGGGCTAAGAAACACTCTTTTGGGGGGGCATTCTCTTACCAGATGCCATGTTTGTTTACAATTATGACATTGTCTTGGATCATTAGTAGGGAATTGGGAGGTATGTGCTCTTTGGAGTTTAGGTGATCCCTGTCTCCCCCCTCCCCCATTCTCATTTGACTTGTTCTGGGTTTGTGGATTGTACCCAGTCTGCTTATGGTAAAACCCTTGTTTGGGTTTTTCCCCATTATGTGGTTTCTTTTCCCCATAAGCTGAAATAGCATTTAAAACATACTCATCTGCCTTCCTCTCAGCCTGTTTGACATTTGTTATCCCTTGATTAAGCAAGTATGCTTTGAGATTAGGGGTACAATTATTTAGGAATTGCTCAAGGATTACAAGGTCCATCACTTGTTCCTTTGTAGCGTTCCCTTGCTCATCCAACCATTTCCCCCCGTACTGATGAAACATTTTTCCCATATCTGAGTAAGACATATCACCTCCTTTCTTAAAGTTGCTTAGTTTCAGGTGAAAAGTTTCTGGAGTTATTCTGTACTCCTCGAGAACAGCTTTTTTGAATTCCTCAAAAGTCACTGCTTCGTTTTCTGCAAGCTTTAAGCTGTACACATCTCTTGCTTTCTCGGGAACTTTAGGTACCACCAAACTGATCCATGAGTCCTGTGGAATTTCTTCTCGCTGAAATATTTGCTGGGCAGTTGTGAAAAATTTATCTATGCATTTGCTTTCTTTATATATGGGCAGGAGTGCTGAACAGTCTCTGATTAGTTGCCTCCTGTCTCTTTCTGGGATGCTTCCAAAGGGTAGCATTCCTAGGGATGCCTGATGTCTCTCCCGTTCTCTTTCTTCCTGTTTCATCTTCTCCAATCTGAGTTCATGTTCCATCCTCAGTCTGGCCATCCCGAGTTCAGAGTTTGAGCCTTGTCCCCCTGGCTGCTGGCCAGTTGGGAGGGGGTGTTGGGGTACATTCGGCAGTGCATTTCCATCTGCGTTTGCATCTGCTGGTTGCAGGTTGTGTGGAGGGGAACCTGGTGGGGTGGGGGTGCTGCCACTGCCCCATCTCGATCCGTTGCATTTGTGCTCATTTCAAAGGGTGAAAACAGACATGACACTAACCACCCTTTAACCACCCTTGGTGGTCATTTATGCATGTTTCAGGGCTGCATAGGGCACCAATACAGCCCTGCAACATGCATAAATAACCACCAAGGGTGGTTAAAGGGTGGTTAGCGTCATGTCTGTTTTCACCCAAAGTCTCGGATCAGCTGTTTCAGTTGCTGCTTATTTTTTCCTTCTGTTTGAAGACCTCTGTTCTGAGCTTGCCTGCTCAGCTCTGACTTTCTCAGCTGATGAAAGTGCTTTGGTAGCCCTATTTTGGCACTTTCCCTAGCCCAAAATTAAAACTAAAAAAACAAATGTAACACACTCTGTTTAAGGTTCTATTTATTCCTTTCTCAGAGCTGATTTCCCAACTCCTGGGTTTTTCAGGCTCTGGAGGTTTTTTTGGAATTTACTCAGAGGAGTCCAGTCACCTGGGAATGCTCCTTTACTGTCTACAGATTGGTCCAGAAGCTGAGCATTACCCTTACGAGTTGGGTCACCAATGTCACGGGTTTGGGGGTCTGCAGCCCCACTTTACCGGGTTTGAGTGAGTCAGTTTCCCCTTGCGCACAGTTCTCTTGAATCAGTTCTCTCTCTGGCTAATTCAAGTGTGCCACAATGAAACTCCTTTGTTACCCAAGGGCCCGATCCTTCCCGTTTACAGACTCTTTACTCTCTGGGTTCGCAAGAGCTTGAGGACTCTTGTAACTTGCTTGTGTTCCAATATTAGACACTAGACCACTTCTTTATAAAGTAAGAAGAATATTTATTGATTACATAAACAAGATAGTTAAACAGAGTGGTAATTAGAAATCAAAGGTAAATATAACGCATCCCTAACTTATACTGTTGAGTTCCTAAGTTACTCATCTTACCCTAATCAAAATCCATAAGTTCTGGTTTCTCAGCCATAAGGAGACTGGCTGGGCTCTGGCTTCTTATTTGGCAAAGAGCTAAATCATCTCTCTCAGTTCCTGCTGTCCCAGCCTGCTGCTGTTCTGGCTGATCCCATTCGTATGCAGATGTTCAAGATGGCTTTTGCAAGAAGTCTCTTAATAAGCAGCCTCCCCCTCTGGGATCTCTGTCCTTATATATCCTGGAGGAAACTCTCCTTAGCCCGTTCTTCAGGCTTCTAGAATTCCCTTTGTTCTCTTATCAGGCTTCTATGTGTCTTTTTGCATGTAGCCCATGGCTACCTTCATTAGCATTGTTGATGTCCCTGGCCATCTTTCTGGCCCCAATACACGTTGGTATCTCTTTGTATCCTGTGTAGCCTGGTGACGTGTCAAAGCCCTAATTTGAGTTGTACAGTTCTCAGAGTTAACATTACAAACCTGTGGAACCTTTGACATTACATAGTGCACATATATAGTAACATTACATACATGTGAAACCCTTGGCACCACACATTTACCAAACATGTAGTCCCGTGTTACATGTGTGTGACCCCATGTTCCTCCGTGACAATGATAAAGCTTTAATTTTATTTTTTATTTATTTCTTTTTATTTATTAGCTACCCGCATGCCTTTATTAAGTGTGTGCGTGTGTATGTGTGTGTATATATATATATATATATATACACACACACACATAATACTTTACCATACATACTTTGTTTATCAATCATATTGTGATAATAAAGAAATTATCAATAAAGAGATAATGTGATAGTATATATATATATATATATATATATGGGGTAATGTTGATGGTAAATTATGGAATATAGATAGAAAATCTATACATAATTTCTATGCTTTTTGCATTTAATTTTTGTTCTAATATATTTTATATGTTTATATAATTGTAAATGTAATTCAACTTTAAAAAAATCAGTTCTGCTGACTGGTACATGCACAGTCAAACAGCAGCTGACTGCCAGCATAAGGAAAGTTATGTGACCATTTTTTAAAAACACCTAACTTTATTAGGAGCGAGCTCTGTCACAAAGACCTTAAGTTCTAGTCAGTTTCATGTCAATTACCTGCTTGCCTCAGAAAGCCAGCATGATGAAGTTCTAGTCAGTTTCACATAGATTACCCCCAGGCCTCACTCCATATTTTTGACTCAGTATGAAGAGTCTGCAGCGTTTCACTCCATACTTTTCACTCCATATGAAAAGTCTGCAAATTTTCACAGTATGAAAAGTTGTAGCCTTTTCATACAGAGTGAGACAGGAGGGTAGTTGGCATGAAACTGACATGGAATACTTCTTGCTGGGTTTCTGAGTGTGGCAGGACTGAGTCACAAAATGGTGCCTGTCATGTAGGTCACATAAGATGGCCACCAGACAGGAAGAGGAAGTGGATGGGTGTGACTTGAAGTATAAAAGAGAGGCCAGCCTGAAAGAGAAGGGAGTGTTCTCTGGACTGCAAGAGGGAGAACACATCTGCAGTCTGCTCCTGACCAGAGAGAAGGACACATCTCCTGAGAGGCTGTCTGGAGGTTCTGAAAGGAAGGAGGCCTGACCCTGAATAAGACACTTGACAATGGGAGTGAGTTGGGGAAACTAGCCAATGGAGTTTGTGGGGTTAGATTACCTTCGATATGCTTAGATGGTACTGAGGCAGCGAGCTTGGTGTCTGGTCTGTGACTTTGAGCATGAATAAACTGTCATAGAGCTGGAAAATTGGGACCTGCTACACTGAGGCAAGTTTGTAATTGACATAAAACTCACTAGAACTTAAAGTCTTTGTGACAACTCATCATGGGGGTGGGGAGGCGGGGAGAAGATAGCTATGATTCTAAATAGTCAGGATGCTGTGCATTTTTACCACAACCAATTAACATTTAAACAGTTATCACTTTTGATTTTCTGGCTGGAACTTCCTCAAACTTTGTACATATAACTGGCCCCACAAATATGTCATGAATACATTTTCAGAACTTTAGAACATTTTAATAAAAATGTGTTTATACTTGTGTGAATGTGTGTGTATGTGTGTGTAAACACACACAAGTAACTGCACTGATGGATTTCTGTATGTGCTGCTTCCTGTGTCACTTGCACACAGAGACACACGCTGACACAGACAGGCACAACACAATAGACCCTGGGAAAAGACAAAGTCAAACAATGCAAATGAAAATTGTGGGTAAATAAAAATACGAGAGAAAGGATTTAAGGAGGAGAGGGAGTGGGGAGGGAACCCAACAATTGAAAAGGGATGAATGAGGAGATGATTTTATCTCTGGAGTGAGGCTGGAAAGCACACGCATGTATGCACACACACACACGCTCACCACACACACACACACACACACACACAGAGAGCCACAGTCTGTGAAACGTTCACAACAAGCCAGACTAGCCACAGACAAGAGTCTGGGTCAGCTTCAAGAGTTTTATATGACCTTATGCCCACCTCAAAGCCAGCTAAGCCACCCAGATTTGTTCTCCTTGCAAGCTGGAAGCATGAGTAACAGAGATGAATTGGTGAGTGGAGAAGTCTGTCATCTCTGCTAGGCTGCTCCCCTTTGCTCCATTTCCCTTCCTTCCTGCCATTTGTTCATTTACCTGCAACAGCCCTTCCCAGCCAGGAAAACGAAAGAGAAACTCTGGCATTATTATTATTATTATTTTCTGTCATAATTGTTATTGAATAACAATTGGTCATTATTGTTGAATAACGATAACAAAAGGAGGCATTCATTATCGTTATTCTAATAATGATAACAAAAGGCACATCCCTAGTCATAGTTTTCAAACACAGACAAAAGGAAACCAAATATGATGCACGGTAGTTTATTGGAGAGGTTCAATCAGAACAAAATATGAGAATTCACAGCATCCACATTTAAAGTCCACGCCAAATGTGGACTGCATCCACAGTCCAAACAGAATGTCAAAGGTAGCAGAATCTTATCTCATTTCAATCATAAAATAGGCATAGGATTCTAAACAAAGGGGTTAGGTTATAATCACCCCAAAGTCTAAACAGGAAAGTTAAAAGTATTCAGAACAGTGCAAGGGGTGAGGAGATCCAGGGATGTCAGTCTTCCCTGTTGCAGTGACTTATAAGTCTGTTGTGAGGACAGAGAAACTGGACCTTAGAAAGCCTTATAAGCAGCAGCAGCTGAGAGGGGCCAGGTACACACAAGCATACAGAGCCTGTCTGGAAGATGGGGGTTTATTTTTTAATTTTATTTTATAAATTTCTATCCCGTCCCTCCTGCGAACAGCTCGGGGTGGCTTACAACAATAAATGGAGGATTGCAACAGGGGACACCCTCTGACATATGACTAACAATGCTAAGTGAAACAATTTATGCTCTTTCTCTAGACTGTCAGGCCTTCTATTCCCAGGCAGAGGAGGAGGAGGAGGAGGAGGAGGAGGAACCAGAGGGGAAAAGGGGGAGAGGTCCTACCACTGAGGGGGCCAGTGGGGGCTCCAGAAGACACGGGACTTCATCCGCATCTGGGGGACCCTGGAGCATCAGCTGGAGCTAGCGCTCAATCAGAAAAAGAGCACGTGTTCCGGGAGATAGTGCGGGAAATGGAGGCAGTGGGGCACCACCGGACCATGGCCCAGTGCCGTTCCAAGGCCAAAGAGCTAAAGAGGGGGTACATGGCCATCAGGGACAACAACCAGCGGTCCGGACACGGACTCTGGATCGCTCCCTTCTACGATGCCCTGGACCACATCCTCCACATGAAGGGATCCATAGTCACCCCATGACTCATGGGAAGTGCTGTGGTCCAGGGCAGGGTACGGGCCGAGATACCCCCTTCCCTCGCCGTCCCACAAGAAGGCACCTGCTCCAGGGCCCCAGACCCCCAGCAGGAATGCCCCGGGGACCTCTGAGACCAGTAGGGACCCCCCAGACACCAGCCCGGAGAGCCCCCACCCCCTAGCCAGACAGCTGGACTCCGAGGCCAGCACCCTCATCACCCTCAGCCAGTGGTCCCAGGTGGAGCACAGCAACACGGAGGGGCCGACCTCAGAGGATTCAGAGACAGACATCGAGGGTAAGCTAGCAGACAGGTTGGGCAAGGGGGGAGGGGGGTTGTGGATGGGCCCACCCGGCCCTGCAAGTCCGTGACACAGGGCCAGAGTCGGGGAGGCTGCCTGGGCACCCCAGAAGGCCTTCACCAACCCGTCTCATACCTCACAGTGCATGGAACGCCCCAGCACCAGAGGTGTTCCATGCCCCCAGCCCAGCGGATGAGGGAGCACTGGGCACGGGTATGGCGCCGGAGGGAGTACCAGGAGAAGGACATCATCTGGACAACCACAGAACAGGGGGAGTGGATATTTGTGGCCCTGGACCGCATGGAGGTGGCCATAGAGCACTCCCTGGAGCGGGCGGAGGCATGGGATCAGAGGCTCCAGGCAGAGGTGTGCCTGGACTGGAGGCAGGAGCACCAGGAGCACAGCAGGCAGGTAGAGGTGTTTCAGCAGCTGGAACAGGCCATCCAGGGGATTCTGCAGGACCATTCAGCCAAGATGGACAGGTCCCATGACATTGGGACCACCATGCTCCTGCACGCGGGCACTATGTGCACCTATGTGATGGCAGCTGCCCCACCGGGCACCCTGCCTGCACAGGGCCCCATCCCAGGCCTCCTCCACAACAGCAGGGCCCCCGCATCTGCCTCCCGGGCCCTATAGGCCTCCAGAGGGAGCAGCCACCCAGTGGGCCCCTCGGATCCTGGCTCCTGCCTAACACTCACCACCGCCCGCAGTGGGCGGGGGGATGAGGGGGAAGGGGGAGGGCTGTCTGAGAGGGGGGGCAGTGGTGGTGGTGGTGGCATGGATAAGCGGGTGATATAATAAACACACGGATAGCACAATCGTCTCCTGTGGTCAGTTCCGGGACCCGGGGGGGTGGGGTGGACCATGCCCATATAGGGGCTCGCCCAGGGAATCCCCTGGACTGCCGGAGGGGGGGATCCCTCACGCCTGGGCCTCCTGGTTGATTTGCCTGGCTAGGGCAGCACAGATGCATTTGGTGTAACAGTACTCGCTTGGGTTGTCTGCGTTCACGTACAGAGGCACGGGGCCTGGAGGGCATGTAGGCATGGGGTATTCGAGGGAAGCCCCATTGGTCTCACACATGTTGTGCAGTGCACAGCAGACACCGATCACCAGGGCCGAGGTCTCCACCGTGTAGTCTAGCCAGCCAGCCAGGCTTCTCCAGCACTGCTTGAGGGCCCGAAATGCCCACTCAACCACGGTCCTGCTGGCACACAGGCGGGTATGGTAGAGTGCCTCCACTGGGGTCCGGGTGACTGGGTGTACCTTCATCAGTCACCAGGTGAGCGGGTAGGCCGGGTCCTCCAGGATGCAAGGGGGCATCAGCACTGCCTCGATCCGGGCCATCCCCATGTCTGAAACGTCCCCCCGGTACATCCGGGCATAAAAGGGGGGGATGGTCATGATGCGGGCATAGTGGCTGCACCCTGAGTTGCCCGTGAAGATGTCTATGAAAGGTCCCCAGTGGTCCATAACCACCTGCAGCTGCAGGGAGTGATACCCATGCCTGTTGACATACTATGTGGCCTCCCGCGTGGAGGGGCAGAGCATCTCTATATGGGTGCCGTCCACAGTGCCCATGCAGTTGGGGAAGCCCCCAGCTGTGAAGCCGGTCATCACCGGCCCCTGATCCACCAGCTGGATCCCCTGTACATGGTGTTAGTCTCTCTGGCATGCAGGACCATGGCTGTCTGTGCTTCCACCAGGCTCCCGGCTACTGGCCCCCATCGGCCTCCCATCCGTGGTACTTCTGCGAGACCATGGGCCTGTGTGACCTGTGGCATACCCCAGTGTTGTAGTTGCTGCTGAGCTGCCCAGGCAGCCTGTCAGGTGCTTATGTGAGCCTGAACTCTGGCCTTCGTTACTTTGGCTATGAGCCGAGCACCTGGGATTGCCGGTTGCATGCTGAGATGTTGGGGCTGGTTCCCTTTCCCGATGGGTGCATCCCGGAGATGAGGTGCTGGCATGTGGCTTGGTCTGCAGCAGAGACCTTGGCTGCCCTGGCTGCCTACTTGGTCTGTCTAGTGGAGGGGGGCCCTGCTCTGGCCGTGTCCTACGTTGGCTGTGTTCACAGGGCCCGTGGGTACCAGTGCTCTCGTGGGGCATTGTATCACTGGATGTTGGAGCTGGGTCAGCTTCCGTGGCCCCTTGATGCCGTCTTCTGAGTGTCTGGCCCTACCACGGCAGAGCTGTCAGCGCTGTCCAGTGTGTGGTCCCATTCGGATGTGCAGTTGGGGCTGTCCATGCAGGATCCCTTTGATGCTTACTACCTGATCACCCACCACAAGTCCATGCAGGGGTACCACCGGGGCATGCTTCATTGGCCCCACCTTGTTCACCAGGCGGGGCACCCGGCCCCAGGGCCCTTCGTAGCCCCCAGCAGCTGACTGTGAGTCCCCTTGTGCCTCCTGGCCCCCTGTTCCTGGCCCCCGTGCGTTCTCCCGGCTCCGCCCTGCTGCAGTGGCCCGCTGCCTGCTCCCACCTTGCTGTCCAGGCCATGCTGCTGTGCTGTCTGCTTCCTGGGGTGTCACTGCCCCTGCCTGTGGCTCCGGGCCCCCTCTGGGTCCCCCCTCCTGGGTACCCATGTGATCTCACAGTGCTGGGACCCCCTGACTGGCCCCCCATGGCTTCTTCCTGGGGGATGGGTGGGTTGTGTGACTTTGGACCTGTTGCACTGCCCTGGACCTCCTGTCTCCAATCCATCACTGAGTGTGCCTCCTGGACTGTTCCCAGCCCACTCCCTGTTCTGTGTGTGCTCCTGCTATGCCTGTAACTGGTCTTCCTGTGGTCCCCAGGTCCGGGACTACCTGTGTTGCTTTGGGGGCGCCCGTGCTGGCTGTTCTGTATTGGGGTTCTGGTTTCTGTTGCCTGTGTCCCGCTGTGCCCCTGTGCCGTGTCCCACCCTCTTCCCTGTCCCTTGCCCCTTTCCCCCTCCCCCATGCCCATTGTGCCTTGTTTTGTGTCCGTCCTGCTGTATCTCCCCACCCTCCCTTCCTTTCCTCTCCAGGTGTGTGTGCGCCCGGGCATGTGTGTTTGTGCTGTGTGCTCCATTGTGCCCTTGCTGTCTGTGTGCTTGTTCTGTGTGGTACCTGGGTGGCTCATCTCCATCTCCCCCCTTCCTTCCCATTTCCCCTGTGTGGGTGTTCCCTTTTGTCCCTTTTGGCTTTGTTTGCCCTCAGGCGGCCATGTCTGTGTCCCACCCCTCCCCAGCACCTTCTGGGTGTTTTGATCATGGCCGAGTATTGGCATCACATCTGTTGCATCCCTCGGGTCTGTGATCTGGTGCCCTGATTCCCTGTCATAGTCCCGCTCCTATCACATCTGTTCAGGGCTTTTATTGACCACGGGGGATGGTTGTTCGGGTCACCACCGCTGGGAATCCACTGTGGTGACTCCGGACTGCATAACATCTGAAATCACCCTCAGTCAACCACAGTGAACCACACTCAATCCCACGGTGGGGCCAAATCACCCTGAATGTCTGGGTGATTTCAGACATGACGGGGTGGCTTTGGCCCCATCAGGGAATCACCCTTCTGATTCCCCATCGGAGTTGGCCCATCACGGCCAGCATACGTGCTGTCCAATCCTGGTGGGGAATCTGGGGGGGGGGGGCAGGACAGCCCCGCCCCCCATGCTCCCCCAGCTGCCTGCCCTCCAGGAGACGGGTGGGCACAGCAGCCAATTCAGCTGCTACATCCAATTCCAACCTGTGGTCTGGGCTGTTACTGGCCACCGATTCCGGGCCGTGGTTCAACTAACCACACTTTTGGTGATGGTCCCCGGACCAGCCTCAAACACATGGTTATTTTGATTCCCGCCATAGGTTCACTGTGGTGAACATCTGGCAGGCATCAAGCAGACATTACAGGACCATTCCCCACCACAGGGTATTGTCTGTGGTTGAGCGTGATCTCGTAACATCTGCAAATACCCTCTGTTTCACGGGTGCCAGATGTTCACCACAGTCAATCCCCCCAGCGGTCAAAATCAACCACGCTTCCGGATCTCTGGCACGGACCACCTCCGAAAGCATGGTCAATGTGATTCCCACTGGGAAACAAAAAAAAGTAATGTCTGAACAGCAACCACTGGCTGGAATCAACCAAAATGATTCCCAGCTGGGGACAAAGCATGCAGCATCATTGCCAGGCAACCAGCAACAATAGACAGCGGAGGGAGATTTAAAGGGCACACAGAGGCAGGGGGACGTGGCGGGATGGAGCGAGACAGAAGGGAGAGGAGAGTGGTGGGAGAGAGAGCAAGGGAGGAGGAGGTGGTGGAGGTGCAGGTGGAGGAGGAGGTAGTGCTGCATCTGCAGCCATTGGATCGGCAGCAGAAGCAGTCCCAGGACACAGGGGATACAGACACTGAGACCTCCCAGGACACAGTTGGGGAGACGGATGGCGGGGGGGAGGGGAACTCCACAGCGATCAAAGGGCAGCCGAGGGGGAGGCCCCAGAGACATAGGGGATGGGGAGGAAAGGGGGAAGGGGTAGAGCAGTCTGAGGGGGGAGCATGGCACAGGGAGGTGCGTGGTGGTGGTGGTGGTGGTGGGGACACATGTAACTGAATGTGGAAATAAAGGTTTGGCCACCACTATTGCTTCCTTGGGTCAGTTCATGGGGCTGGGGCTGTGGGCGGATGTGTGGCTGTTCAGGGGTGCTCCCTGGGAACTGGTGGGGCCCCTGGGGTGATGGAGACAGGGGTGTGAGCCTCACGCCTTGTCCTCCCGGCTGATCCACCTGGCCAGGAAGCATGGATTCACTTTGCATATCGGTACTCCCATGGGTTCTCTGCGTTCACATACAGGGGCACAGGGCCGGGAAGGCTCTGGGGCACAGGGTAGTCAAGGGCAAACCCATCAGTCTCACACATGTTATGCATCACACAGCAGGCCCCGATCACCAGGGCTGAGGTCTCCACCGTGCAGTCCAGGTGACCTGTGAGGCTCCTCCAGTGCTGCTTGAGGGTCCCAAAGGCCCTCTTGACCACTGTCCTGCTTGTACACAGGTGGGTATTGTAGAGAGCCTCCACAGGGTTCCAGGTGATTGGGTATACCTTCATCAGCCACTGGTTGAGGAGACAGGCCAGGTCCCCCAGGATGCAGGGGGGCATTAGCACCCCCTCGATCCGGGTCATTGCCATATCTGCCAAGTCCCCGTGATACATCTGGGCATAGAAGGGGGAGATGGTCATGATCCGGGCATTGTGGCTGCACCCAGAGTTTCCCATGAAGATGTCTATGAACCACCCCCGGTGTCTGTTAACATATTTTGCAGCCTCACCAGCGAAGGGGCGGAGGATCTCTATGTGGGTGCCGTCCATGGTGCCCATGCAGTTGGGGAACCCTCCAGCTGCGAAGCCGGCCATCACAGCCGCCTGGTCCACCATCTGGATCTGCTGTGTGATGCATAACATGTGTGAGACTGATGGGTTTGCCCTTGACTACCCTGTGCCCCAGAAGCACTCTCTCCACAGCCACACAGACCTCCCACAGGATCCCTGTAACAATGCTCACCCCGACGCCCAAGTACTGTGAGACAAACCGGCAGGAGTTGGGAGTTGCTAGTGCCCAGACTCTGATAGCCACCCACTGAACCATGTGGAATGGGGTCCACATGGGGGTGTGCTGCCACTCTAACCAGGGCATTAACAGGTCTGAAAGTTACAGGAAGGTATGTCTGTCCATCTGAACATGCACCCTCCATGCAGCCTCATCCCACTGATCCAGCGTCTGGGACCACCACCCGTGTGCCCGCTCTGTGACCCATACTCAATGGTAAATGGGCATAGCGAGCAGGGCTACATGCCCATGGTCTCCCTCCGAGCCCGGCCATGGAGAAGGGCCTGCTGGACTGCCCTGAACACCTGCAGGGCCATGCACCGGACCATGGAGTGCCTGTGGGCATAGTGGGCTCTCCGGGTCCTAGTGGTGCTCTGGGAAATGGTACCCCACAGGTGGGCACCCAGGTGCACCTCAGCAGCCTGGATGTATATAAGGAGAGACAAGGCAGTGAGGAGGCAGTCTCTACTGGGAGCTGAGGGGCCCACATCTTCCTGATATCTATATCTATCCATGTCTGTTAACATATTCCACGGCCTCCCCAGCGGAGGGGCGGAGGATGTCTATGTGGGTGCCATCCACAGCGCCCATGCAGCTGGGGAACTCTCCAGTCACGAAGCCAGACATCACAGCCGCCTGGTCCAGGACCACTCCCTCCACAGCGTCACAGACGTCTTGCAGGATCCCGGTGATGGTGCTCACCCCAATGCTGAAGTGCTGCGATGCAGACCGGCAGGAGTTGGGAGTTGCTAGTGCCCAGACCCCGATGGCCATCCGCTGGGCTATGGGGATAGGGGCCTGCATAGGGGTGTGCTGCCACTCCATCCAGGGCGTTAACAGGTCTGCAAGTCACAGCAGGGTGCGCCTGTCCATCCAAAATGCACCCTCCAGGCGGCCTCATCCCACTGAGCCAGTGCCTGGGACCACCACACCTGTGCCCATTCTGTGACCCATACTTGTCGCCCAATGGGCATAGAGAGCAGGGCTGCATGCCCCATGGTCTCCCTCCACCATTGGAGGCACCCGGCCACCTCACGGGGCAATGAGCCCCTCTCTTGTCCACGGAGGAGAACCTGTCGGGCCACCCCAGATACCCGCAGGGTGCTGAGTTAGACCAGGGAGTGCCTGCAGGTGTGGTGGGCTCTCTGGGCCCTAGCGGCGCCTCCGGGAAATGGTAACCCACAGGCGGGTGCCCAGGTGCACCTAAGCGTTCTGGATACGCAAGAGATCAGTGTGTGAGCAGTACCACTCTACGCAGAGGGCTAGGTGCATCCCGCAGGCGCCCAACCATCCTAGCTCCATTGTGCTCCGGGTTGGGGACATCAGGCCCAGTTATAGGCCAGGGCATGTGTAGCCCTGCCCCCGGGTTGTGACTCCTGACTGCCTGGGCGGTCTCCTGCAGGGCTGCCATGTTGGAGAGCTGGGGGTGGTCCATTGAGCACACCTGCTGTCCCTGCAAGGAGCCTGGCACACGGTCCAGCCAGCACCCGGGCATGTGCAGGCTATAGCTGCATTCCTGCTGTCATCAACCTCCCACCTCAGTGTCGCCAGCCTGTTGTCCTCGCTACCCTGATTAGTGTGTAGGCTGTCCTGTCTGTGAGCTCTGTTCCAGAAGCTGTGCTTGGTCCGCACCCCATGCCTCGCTCGCTTGCCATGTCATGTTGCGGCCAGTGGCCTTATCGGCTGGCCTTGAGGCCCCTCTGCATCCCCTCCCATCCCTCCAGGGATTTTGGGGCCCCTCTGTCCTCACAATTAGTCTCCTTGTCAGTGGGGGTAGGGAATTCTTTCACCCACACACACCTAGTTCACTCACACTGCTCTGTTGGTGTAGACCTGGCTCCCAGTTGCCCGTCAGGATAGTGTGTGGGCCGCTCGGCGTGCTTTTGCACCAAGAGCTTAGGGCCCTATCATCATAGGGCACAGAGCTAATCAAGAGTAAGAGTCCCACACACTCGTCACACACGGTTTCCACAGGGGGGGACTGTTGGTGAGGGATGGTGTAGGGCAGCAGGGTAAGGGACCCAAGGATCAGGGGGGCAGGATGCCGGGGCTCGCACGCAGAGGGGACAGGGGTGGAGGAATCCAGCCGAGGGGGGGTAAGGGGATGCACCCTGGCCCGCAGGCCCTCGCGCTCCGCTCTCTTGTTTCCAGGGAAAAGGGGGGAAGGTTTTTTCACACACACCACTATACCAAGAGTCAAGTTCACAAATATCCAGGCAAGGCAGTCACAAAGGGGTTGTTGGGGAGCAAGTACAAACAGTAGGGAATCATCAAGATACACACTCAAAGCAAGCACTTATCTTTCAGGCAGGGGGGCCAGTCTCCACAGACACGCAAGCTCTATTCACCGGCACAGAGCTCCGTGACCCGGCAGCAGATGAAGGGCTAGCTCCGCCCCCAGTGCGCGCCCGCAGGCGCTCCGAGCGGCGTCGTGGGGGACGGGGCCCCTGAGCGTCCACCGGAGGCCCCGCCTGTTGCGTTCCTGGTGGCCCTGGGGGAACCGCAAGCGGCGGCGGCGCTCCAGACCCTGGCCCTGCGGCTGGGCTTGAGGTGGGGGCGTGGCCTTCTG
>QEPC01006337.1:824090-853782 GCA_003113815.1 Sphenodon punctatus
GGGGCATGCTCCATTGGCTGCACTTCATTCACATGGCAGGCCACCTGACCCCTAGCCCCTTAGTGGCCCCCAGCCACTGGCTGTGTGTCCCCCCGTGCCTTCCAGGCCCCGGTGCTGTCTGGTGTGTGGTCCCGTTCTGATGTGCAGTTGGGGCTCGCCATGCAGGATCCCTTCGAGGCGTACTACCTGGTCGCCCACCACATGTCTGTGCTTGGCTACCATTGGAGCATGCTTCAGTAGCTCCACATCATTCACCTGGCGGGCCACGCATCCCCGGGTGCCCTCGTTTCCCCCTGCAGCTGGCTGTGAGGCCTCCTATGCCTACTGTGCCCAGGTTGTTGGCCCCGCAGAGAGCTCCCACCTCCTCCCTGCTGCCATGGGTTGATGCCTGCTTCCTGCATGATGTCCCGGCCTTGCAACTGTGCTGCCAGTTTCCCGCGGTTCCACTGCCCCTGCCTGTGGCTCCGGGCCCCCTCCAGCCCCCCCTTCACATCTGAAACCGGTATCCGCTCCATGGCTGCCTTCTCCTGTGGCCAAGTCCTCCTCTCCGTGCCTCCACCCCCCTCCCCAGGTTGCTGCTGACCATCCTCATCCACCGTCTCTCCCTCCTGTGCCCGTGGGTGCCTATGTAACCACGGAGTTCTGGGGCCTCTGGTCTTCGCTTCCCGGCATCCACCCAGGTTTGTGTGTGTGCATCTGTTGACCACCTGCACTGCTCCAGCTCTCCTGCATCCCCTCCATGGCACCCTCGCTGGTTCTTGAGGTGCCTGTCTGCCTCCTGGGCCATTCCCGGGCCGCTCCCTGTTCTGTGTGGCCTCCCCCTGTGCCTGTGGCCCGTCCTTTTGGGGGGCCCTATTCTGGGTAGGGATGTGCGAACGTGGTTCAGAAGTTCGGAGTTTGGACTGAATTTAGTCTGTTCGGTTGACCAAACAGAACTTCAGAACTGAACCCGAACTGACCGAACCAAACTCCAACCGAACAACAAACCGACTGAACAGTTCATTCGTGTTCGGCCACATTCGGTTGAATTTAGGGAGGAAAAACGTGACTGAAGGCCGAGGGAGGGGGAGGAAGCTGTGGAGCAGACTTCCTGGTACTGAGGGTGGAGAGGGTTGGAAAATCAGCCAGCCTACCTAATCACCTTTCCTTTTTGACTGAACACTGGCTTCTCAGTCTCTGATTGGCATGGGGCTAGGCTTTTCAGAGCCAATTGGGCCTTGTGGTAAGGCAGGAGCAGCAAGTAACAAAACTCTTTGCCCTGCCCCCCTTCCAACACCTTCTGAGCAAGCCACTGATCATTTCAGCAGCGTTTTCAGAAGCTTCCCTGACTCCCAGCAGTTTGATTCCCTCATCCATTCAAAATCCTCCTCCAATTTCATCCATCCAACAGATTTACCTCCCTAATTCTATTATCATTTAGTTAGATTATATTAGATAGATTTAGCAGTTATTTTTATTATTTACACCTCCCTGTGTTCTATCTCCCTACCCTCCATTGAATCCATTATTTTCCCTTTCCCTCCATATTCCATCCCTCATTCCCTTCCCCTGATTTTTGATTTATTAGAGTAGGATTAGATTGATTTAGGTTTTATTTCAGTTTCTGTTCCCCTCCCTGTGTTGTTTTGAGCTGTCTCTGTTACCACCACCCCTCCCCCCCCATCTCTGTGCAATATTGTGTATCTATAGAGAGAGAAAGATAGATTATAGTAGTTGTTAGGTAGGATTATAGTTAGAATAGCTATTACAGTTAAGTTAGATTAGTTTATAGAGCGATAGTGATCTAGTTTTAGAGTGTGTATTTTATATTCCATTATTTAGTTCCATAAATTTTATAATAGTTATAAAATTTTATAATAGTTATTTAAATAGCAGTTAAATTTAGTGTAGTATAGATAGATACATATAATATTAGATAAAAATTGTAAAAAACAATTAAAAAAATATTTAATAAAGTTGTGTGTGGATTGGTTTTTATAAATGGATAAGGGAGTTATGAGAGGGTGAGGGCACTCTGCTTACCGTAAGGCATCCAATGAGGCATGTGGCAGGGGCCGTGACATCAGAGTGCCAGCAGTGGGCAGAAGCAGCAGCCCAAGCACATCCCGCCTCCCCAAGATACTAAGGCCTGGTGACGTTGGGTCTCGGTCTCCCAGCACTAAGGGCCAGGGGGTTGGGCATCACCTTCTGGAAGTGGAAGAGACTGTGGTGGATGTGGCAGCAGGTGATTCAGGGGATGAGGAATTCCATCAGGTTCCAGCATTGTCCCCCGACTCCCCCATTGTTGAGAGCCCAGTTAGAGGCAGGGTCCAATCCCCGGGCAGCAACAGTGACAGAAGCTATAAGGGGCAGGGGGAGATTGCTTCTCAGAGTGGGAGAAGCATGGGGAGTCCAGCAGCCTCTGTCTCTCTGTTTCTGGATGGGGACAGCGATGCAGAGAATGAGTTTTCTGTGGAGGAGGACTCTGTATCTGGTGCTGCTGAGGTGATGGCTGTCCCTCAACAAGATGTGTCACCAGTGCCATCATGTCCTGTCCCTCCCAGGAGTGAGTCACCCGGTGCAGGCCAGAAGGTAGGAGGGGCTAAAAAATCATGTGTCTAGGAGCATTTTAAGTTGGTGCAGGCAGATGATCCCCGGGAGGTGCGGTGCACTTTGTGCAGCAAGGTGGTTAAGCGAGGACAGGTGCTCACCAACCTAGGGACAACCGCCATGTCAAGACATCTAAAAATGTGCCACAATGCCACTCTGCTAAGAAGGCAGGCTGGGTCAGTGGACACAAGCGGGTTCCAAATCCATGCGGTCACTCGTTCTCCGTCAGGCAACCGTCCCACTGCAGCAGCTGCCTCTAGCAGCAGGAGTAGTATTGCTGCTGGGGGGAGCAGCAGGAGCAGAGGCAGTAGCATCAACCAATGATGGAGGAGCTGGGGTGGGGGCAACTTCCAAGACCATTGGCAGTTGGAGGGCGATGTGGCTTTCAAGAGAAAGCCACACGCTAGGGCTGATGCGGCAGCAGCTGTTACCACTACGCAATTCCATTCCTAAACCTCGTCATCCCATGTTGTGCCTCGCAGAATTCCACGCGGAACCCCATGATTCTACAATTCTTCCGCTACAAGAATCCGCAGATGCGGCATGTATGTGTTTCGCCAATTTGCTGATCGTTACCGTTGTCGTATAAAATCAGCGATCTTTTCCTGCATTCCGCCAATTTAATATATAAGACACAGTCATGCGTGTTTATTGCGGTTCCGCGAAGGGAGTATGACTAGTATGCCGCTGCTGCGCTGTGCTGTCACACTGTCACGCTGACTGCTGGTGCTGTGTGTGTGTGTGTCTGTCTCTTTGTACCGCAGTAACTTCTCATTCTTCTCAGTACATACATGTATGGACAACATGTTCTGGTTGGGACAAGGAACGGTGTTTTAATTATATGACAAATTGATCTTTTAAAGTTTTTTGACCAAAACTCATGTTGGGAGTTTAAAGTGACCTGTGTATTGGCTGACCGAGTCATTTTTTACATCATAGGACCAGCTCTGAAAGTTGAAGGAATGAAGTGTGATACTGTACTGTGTGTGAAGTCCATGCAGAAGAGTTTCGTACAAGCCTCATTCCACAATTCCTCAGTCTAGAAGAAGCAAGCTGAGCAAAAGAACTCTGTTGGGATAGTTGTTAAGGTCCCCGCTTGCTATATAATTTATAGCTGTTATTCAGCTGGTTCAAGTCCCCACTATTACAGGCAACTTTTTTTTTTATTATTACTTTTACATTCATGTAATTGTTTGTTTTGTTAATAATATAATTATTGCTGTGTTTTGCTGGCATACTTTGTAATATAAATAATTAAAAAAAGTTTATTTATTACATTAACCCAAGACTAACTGATTAGCGCAGCCTAGCCAGGCGGCGTGATGTGAGTGCTATTATGCCCCGCCACCTAGCACCGCCGGCGTTATGCTCACTTGCAGTCGGCGACTGCCGTCGCTACTGCCGTCACTGACTTCCCTGCCCCCACCTGTCCTTACGTGACCACCTTCCCTCCCCCCGACACTAGATGAGTTCTGTAGAATCTGAGACACACTGGTGGGCGGCAACCAGCAACAGCCAGGGAGAGGGGTGTGTGTGTGGTGCTTTTAGCATTTTAATCTTCTACTTTATCAGAGCCTTTGTATTGTGTCATTAACAAAGGACAGTGAAATAATTCTCTAAGACAGACTGATATATTTAGACAGGTCCCGCAGTCCCTGCCCAGTGTAAACCATCAAAGATGCACAAGGATGAGGGGAACACACAGGGAAAGACAGATACACATGTATTCCCATTTTACATATGGGGAACTGAGACTGAGAGGTTTTTACTTTTCCAAGGCCACTCAGTGATTTCCTATTTCAATTAGCCCTGGTCTCCTAGGTCCAAGTCCATCAGCCCCTTATGCATTAGAGCTTTAAATCAGTCCTTCTCGTGTGGCTCAGTGTCTCAGCTTTGGGGTGGATGTAGAGAAGATTCCACCCTTTTTCTGCTCAAGTCCCTTCTAATCATCTGTCTTATAAAGTAAGTAGGCATACATACACATTACACACACACACACACACACACTCCACCATTGAAAAGACAAAATGGCTACAGCTAATCCACAAATGGTAGGTTGAATTATGCATATTTGAGGGGTATGCATATGCCCCTTTTTTATTCAAATGCATATTTCCCATCCCAACTATTATGAATGCATAGTTTCCCTCTGCCCCCCTCCACCAGGCCACAGCCACACATGATCCCTCTGCAATCATCCAGGCCATACACCCTGATCCCTCTGCAACCATCCAGTCCAGACGATCCAGGCCCCCCACAAAATTCTTATACCCTTGCATTAGAGCTGGTTTTGAAGATTGCAAAAAAACGATAAATGCCCGGCCCCACACCATCCCCCTAGACCCTGTATAGTCTCATTTTTTGTTTAAGATGAGTCCTTTAGGGCATTGCTACATATCTTTGGGTGAAGCCAGACATAACACAAAGCAGCCGTTAACCACCCTTGGAGGCTACTTATATATGTGGCAGGACTGCATAGTGAGCAGCCGGACACATTCCTGCCCAATAAGAGGGAGGGAGGCTAGCCGGCCAGGGGAGGAAGAGATGGGGAACCTTCCAGGGGCTATCATATCAGAGCACATCCAAGCAGCATGCTTTCAGGCATCCGTTCAGCTGCCCTGCTGACAGGGGGGGCCCAGTTGCATGCCCCATGCCCACCATATCGATAATGGGTGGGGTGTGTGGTCAAGTTGGTCTCATGACACCTTACCTGGGGGCTACAAACAGCAGCTGTGGTAGCCAGGCATTCAGGTTCCATGCTGTGGAATGCATTAGCATCACAGAGACCCTGGACAGGTATGCAGGCCACACCCATGTCGCTAAACCAACCGCAGCGGCCCTGTGACATTTCACCCATCTACATATGGAAGACGATTTGCCTGTAAGGGCGTGGCAAGTTGGTGATGTTTGTGGAGTGGAGGGAGTTCAAAAGGTGAGAGAGGGAGCAGAGAGCATTTGGGGGCATGTTGAGCGGGGGAGAGAGCTGTGTGAGAGATGTTGGGGGTGTGGTAGGAGAGCAAGCATTGCAAGTGTGCTGTGGTAGTGAGTTACGTTGATGAGTGAGTGGCATGAGATGCCTGGAGCATGTACAGAAGGTGATTGAGGCATGTAACACTGTGGGGTGTGCGGGGAGTGGTGGTGATAGTGTGGTGTGCTGCCTGCAGGTAAGAGGGTGTGTGTGAGGGTGGGGTTGTTGGCTCAGGGTTCTTGTTCACAGGGTGTGTTTTCTGGTTGGGGCCTGATGAGTGATCACAGGGTGCGGTGCTTGGTGCAAGGCGAGTGGGCATGGTGGTGGGAGCACGATGCCTGTTGTAGGCATCCCACAGGTGCGTGCTGCCCTCTGCGCCATCCTGGCAGCATGTTTCCACCTCCTGGAGCAGGCATAGTGGTGGGCCACCCTGCTGCTCCCAACCCACCGATGGTATACCCATGGGCCCTGCCGCAGATGGGCAGCTGACCTGCACCGAATGGCAATGGTGTGATGGGCAAGGAGGGTAAAGGCCAGATAGCATTGTTACCTCCCAATAAATTGTAAAAATACTACAGCTGAATTAATGACTCCAAATTCTACAAGCAGAGATTACTTGTGCTGAATCCAGGTCTGCCCTCATATCTAAGGAAGCTGAGTCATCCTCTCTTGTATGGTCATTGGGATAAATAATCTCTCCAGTTCAAGCCTGTACTGAGCCTCCTGCTGTTTCCCACTTAGCCTACTTTGTCCCCATTCTCACCCCATCATTGTCTATTTATCTGGAATTTTGTTTGCTGCTGACCTGTACAGCAGTGGCTGTAAGCTGGTGACCATGGTCAAAGGCCTCCCAAAGTGGCTGGTTGTCCATGTTCCTCAACTGTCTAGAAAGAGGGGAATTTCTTGTCCAGCAGAGTGAGTGTTTAGGGGGTAAACTGCTCTGTGATGGTATTGTTAGGGTTTCATCCTTCCAGATAAAATGTGATGCCTGTTTGCAATAAGCAATGCATGTCAGGGGATCATTTGGTGCTACATTTATCATGAGGCAAACATTGCTGATAGTCTGCATATATGTACCAATGAACACCCTTTGTGGGTCCTTTATTATTTTTTTAAAATGTATTAAAAATTGTAAATAAATTAATAAATTAATAAAAGTAAATTATTTATTTATTTATTTTATTTTTATTTTATTATTTATTTTTTTAAATAATAACAAAACACATGAACAAAACGTTCTAACAAAACAATAATATAATTTTCAAATATACATGTGCAAAAATATAAACTGTTTCTTTTTAATAATTTACTGAAAATTTGTTTTTTTCTGGTGGTCAATCAGGGAACAAAATAACAAAAGGTTCATGAACCCCCTCCTGTATCTCCATGCCGTCCTCATGCCTTTCTGGCTCGAGCCTTCAGATAATGTGCTGCAGCAGGCCCCTCACCTCTTCCCTCTCCTCCAGCCATAATGCATGCTCTTCCTCCATCATAGCCACTAGGAAATAAAATTGATAGTCACGCACCGCTTAGAAACCAATATGACACATATCCTACTGGAAAGGTACAGGGAACACACCAGTCATACTTACCAAGCTGGTCTTAGCCAACATCCAGCCCTCTTAGCACCCTTGCTATGTTCCTGCTTGTGCTACAATTCACAGCTGTCATTCCATGGGTTCAAATCCCTGTTGTTCTATTTAACTTTAATTTTTTTTAAAAAAATAATATTTTTTGCATTAGTGTTACTGTTTTGTAATAATACAATTATTGCTGTGTTGTGTTGCTCATGGCATACTTTCTATGCCCAAAAATATGCTTTCATATTACATTAACCTATAGCAAATCCGGGGAGTTTCCTCACATATCCGTGGAGAAACTTTAAGCATGCTGCGTCGCTGCTAGGCAACAATCAGCAACGCTAGTTGAGGAGGGAGATTTAAACTGGGTGGGCACAGTACAAAGCACCTGGACGTGTTGTGAGGGAGCCAGGAAGGAGGGATAGGAGAGCGGAGGAGGGCAAGAGAGTCTGAGTCACCTCTCCCACCCCTCTGTGTTGGCTGCCAGTTGTGTTGGGTGTGCTCCCTTGTCTCGAGTGTCGCGTTCCTGGTCTGTGTGTTGAATGCCCTCCTCTGTGTGTTCTGCTTGTTTCAGCCAGGCTAGAACCTGTGCTTTCCGCATACTCGAGTCATGCTTCTTCTCTATTCATTACAACAATGTTGCAGCCAGTGGGCTTATCTACTGTCCTTGGAGTTCCACTCCCCCATCCCCTCATGTTCCTTCGAGCCACCCATTCATTGCAGTAGTTACAGAGTATATTACATGGAGGCTCCAAGAGAGGGGAAAAAGGTCGGGTCTCAGGTAGATTGGCTTTTTTAGTTAAAGATAACGATTATATGAAGATGTCCCCTATGGAGACCTCTAGACCAGAATTCCAGATAGGACTCTTGGAGTGTGGACTTGGAAACTTTGAAAGATTTCTAGTTGTGAATGTTTATATTCCCCCAAGGATTTCTCAGTATTACAATCCAGAAGTTTGGAGATTATTAGAAGAGGACCTATTAGAGCTTGAGGCCCAATATCCTAATGCTTATTTAATTGTTGTGGGGGATTGGAACACACATTTAGAAGAGATCCTTAATATTAGAGGGGGAGCAGGATCCTTGAGAGAGTGTATCGAGGAGGTTAATGAATTTAAGGTTCATCAGACATTACAGAATTTGGTGAGAATAATAAGAAGGTTTGATCTTGCTTTCTTGCAGGAGGATTCTCTCAGTGACCCGAATGGGGGATTTACCTTCTGTGGACCACAGGGCCGCAGTAAGGTGGATCTATTGATGGTTGAAACTGCTATTCAATATAGATCTGACGTAGTCAAAATGATAATTAGGGCGGAGAGCGATCATCTGGCATTAGTGACCAAAATTAGAACCAATTCAATTAAGTCTTCTCATGATGTGGTGAAAAGTCGGAGGGTAGTTTATAGTGTCCCTAGGCGGCAATCAATGGCTTCTATAAAATTATTGCTATATCAATTTGGTATGTCGGAAGACATAAAACGAATTAGACATATTATTAGTGAGCAACAGGATCCTATAATCCTGTCACAAGCATATGAAGAGATAGTTTCAAGGTTGCAGGTTCTTAGGCCACAAGTGCAGTTATATCCAACCCAGTTTAAGAATTACTGGTATAATTCTAAGTGTAGGGCGGCTAAAAGACTCTTTGCCAGAACAAAATCTATTTGGGCAAATAATCCGAACTACCAAACAAAGGAAACATTTATAAAAGTTAGGGCAGAATATAGTAAGCTGTTTAAATTTACGAAAAATCAATATTATCAGCGGAAATGGGCATCAATGGCTGTAGATCTGGCCACTGGAAACCTGGGAAGATTCTGGGCTTTGATAAATAAAATCTTGAAGCCCAGAGAAGTCCCTAGAGGTCAGGTTTCTAACCAAAAATGGGAAGGATTCTTTGGGGCCCTATTTAATGTTCAGGAAGTAGGAAGTGAGGATTTGGCAAGATTTGGGGGGATGGAATCATGTGATAGCTGGAAAATAAAGGATTTTTCGGTGGATAAAATCCTCAGGTACATCAGGGACCTCAAACTAAATAGAGCCCCAGGCCTGGACCAGATAACTGCGTAAATTCTACAAGCCGACCCCTTGTGGTGGGCTCAAATATTATCCCCTTTATTTCATGCTCTGATAAATGGTGAACCAATTCCTCAATCATGGTCACAGAGTTTAATTATCCCCATCTTTAAAAGGGGGAATCCTAATGACCCTGCCTGTTATAGGCAAATAACCTTGTTGTCTATTCCAGGCAAGGTTTATGCAAAAGCTTTGGCCGTAGGACTTCAGAGATGGGTGGATGAACTTGCAGTAATTCCAAATGAACAATTTGGATTCCGCAAAGGCCGATCTACTATAGATTGTTGTTATATTCTTTCTCATGTCACTCATAAGTATTCTAAGATTAAGTCCGGAAAGCTTTATTTGGCTTTTGCAGACATGTCCAAAGCTTTTGATGTAGTTCCAAGAGAGAGACTATGGGCTAAGCTGAGGGTGCTTGGAGTGGATGAGAAGCTGTTGGGGGCCGTTATTCAATTATACACAAATAATGAAGCTAGGGTTAAGGGAGTACAAGGCCAAGGCCCCTCGGATCCTATTCCAATAAAGAGGGGGGTCAGACAAGGATGCGTGCTTGCTTCCTTATTATTTAGTCTTTTCCTTGCAGATTTGCCATCAGCCATCCATATAAACCTTACTCATGCACCTAAGATCGGAGAGGTGAATTTGGGGTTATTACAGTTCGCGGATGATATAGTGCTAATATCACAAACAGAGATTGGCATTAAGAGGGTTGTGGATCAACTTCAAGGATATTGTCAGACTAATGGCCTGCAGTTAAATGTACCTAAGACCAAGATATTGGGCATGGGCAGGAAGAAAATTCCTTCTAGTTGGAAGATGAAAGCGGGCTCTTTTGCCCGAGTTACATCCCTGTCTTATTTGGGTGTTGTATTCAGTTCTAGGGGAACTTGGTCAGTCCACCTGAAAATGAGAGCAGGAAAAGCTTTACAATCAATAAGGACCCTGTTAAGGGCCTTTAACATTTCTAAAGGAATTTCGATCACAGGCATCTTGAAAGTTTACAAAGCTAAGATCCTCCCAATGTTGCTCTTTGGAATAGAATTAGTGCCCTTCCCAGATATAATTGTGCTGGAAAGAGCGCAGAACTATTTCTTGAGGAGACTTTTAAAAGTGGGGCCTAGTGTACCTGGAGAAATTCTGAGGGCTGAAACAGGAATTCCTTCCATCTCAATGCTTGCTAAAAAGGCCTAGCTTAGTCAGGAAGCTGAATCAGTTACACAACACTGTTTGAGAGAAGAGTTGCTGTACGATGGAAGTCGGTCTTATCCCTGGCTTCAATACCTAGCGAGGCTGGTTAGAGAAATGGGATTCTCCTTTGAATACTTTTTTGGGAAATCGTTTATTAAAATCAAGGATGAAATTTTCCAGAGATTAGAAGATATGGCTAATCAAGAGGATTTGGCAAGGGTATGATCTTGGAAAGTTGCTCCATATTTGAGCGATTTAAAGGTCTCAGTCAGTCAAGAAAGATATTTGGATGTATTATCTAATCCAAAGTTACATAGAGCATATACCGTTCTACGCTTGCAACTTGTTGAGACGGCAGTGGTGGAGGGAAGACGTAATCAGATCCCACCCTCCCAACGATTATGTAATTGCTATCTCAATACAGTAGAGACCACTCAACATTTTCTTTTGAAATGTCCTAGATATGCTTCCCTAAGGGAAGTATGGTTAGCTCCACTCTTATCTTTGGGAAAAACCTTTGATTCGGAAGGTTGTTATCTCGATTTCCTTAAATTACTAGAGAAAGAGGCCATAGTAGCTTTGGCAACCTATGTGCTGCTGGCCTCAAAGAAAAGAGCTCTAATAGAAGGAAAATTGCATAGAAAAAAATAGGAGTATTTTGATTGAAGTAGGAATAAAAGTATCAAGGATTTATGATTTAAGTTAGGAATTCCATTTGTATACATTTGTCATAATGTACATCAACAAATGTATAGGATAACTAAGGAAATGCAAAGTATAACAATAATGTGTGTATAGCAATAAGTAGGAAGTAAGGATGAGCTTGGTCCTCGTAGAGGACAAGGTGTGTTAAGATTTCCCCCGCAAAGAGCAAGATAAGTTAGGCAATACCTATGGTAGAATTGGGTTTTAGTATGAGGAGTGAAAGAACTTTGCCTAATTTAATCGATTTAAAATGTTCTAAGGAGTTAATTTGGGCTATGGAACTCACTGGAATTTTAAATGAGTAATGTTTGCGTTATGTGACACTATATTTAGTTTTATTTTATGTTGTATGTTTATATGTTGTATGTATATTTTGTATGGGCCATGGCGAGAGCCAGTGCCATGAATAAACTTACTTACTTACTTACTTACAGGCGCGTTCTGCTGCTGGAGACCATGGCTGGATGCTGCTCTTCCCCAGGGCTCACGGGCATATTAGCAACCCATAGCTGGAGCTTCCACAAGTCAATGACCCTGTGTGATCTTTGGCATTCCCCAGCCATGCAATTGCTTGCCAACTGCCAGGACAGCCACACAGGTGCCTATGCGAGTCTCAGTTCTGGACTCCGCTACTTTGGCTATGAGTTGAACGCCCTCGACTGTCAGCTGCATGCGGAGACACTGGGCCTCCATGCCTTTCCCGATGGTCGCATCCCGGAGATGATGTGCTCGCATGTGGTGTGGTCCGCGGCAGAGACTCTGTTCGCTCTGTATGTGTGCAGCATGTCCTCCTTCACAGCCTGTCTGGCAGAGGGGGGACCTTCCCTGGCTGTGTCCTACTTTGGCTCTGTCCACGGGGCCCGTGGGTACCGGCGATCATGTGGTGCTGCCTATCACCGCCTGTTGGAGCTGGGTCACCTTCTGTGACCCCCAGATAATGACTATGTCTTGCCAGAGCCCACCACGGCGGAGCTGATGGTGCTGGCTGGTGTGTGCTCTCGATCCGATGTGCAGCTGGGGCTTGCAATGCCAGATCCCTTCGAGGCTTACTACCTTGTCGCACACTACATGTCTGAACTGGGATACCCTCGGGGCATGCTGCAGTGGCCCCACTCTATGCACCTGGTGGGCCACTCAGCCCCTGGCCCCTTCTTGGCCCCCTGCAGCTGACTGTGCCTGTGAGTCCCCCTGTGCCTTCCGTGCCCTCGGTGTGCTTCCATGGCCCGCCTCCGCCCTGTCACAGTGGGTCACTGATCTGCCCTCCTCCTCCATGATGTCCACTCTATTGCTTCTTCCAGTGCTTCCCTATCCCGGATTCCCTACTACAGCTGTGATTCTTCCTGTGCCCATACCGAGTTGTGCCGGGTGCCCCACAAACCACCCGTGGGACTCTGTGACAGTGGGTTCTTATCATGTTCCTCCCCACACCCAGACGAGACTGACAGTTGTTTGATTTCAAACTTAATTGATTACTGCACTGCGCTATAGTGCACTCTGCAGTAGGTTGGTTGAACTTGGGAGTTTTCTTTTTTTTTCATTCAATAAATAATAATTTCTTTTTAGTTGTCTCAGTCTGTTTTCTAACTTTCCAGACAACCGTCCCCTCCCACCCAGCCAAGAGAGAGTGTTTTACAAACAACTTGAATTTGAACTTGCCACCCAAGTTAACTGGCTGGCTGGATAATAACTGTGGCCAGTGCCAGGCAGCCAGTTATTAGGAGGGAGGGGAGTTGAGTGGACTAGTGAAGTAGTACCCCACCCCCAAAAGTTGGAGGAAGGAATCTGTTTGGTTCACCACTACTAGTTGCTAGCCGCCGCCTATCTACAGCTAGCCAAACATCCCCTCCCCCACCTTCGGGGCACTCAGCCTAAAAAGGCTGGCCCAGGCAGGGAGGGAGTAGCCCAGATGTATTGTATGTTATCTTAACAACACATCTCTGACTTTGAGAGAGCATAGCCGGCCCGGCTACACCAGGTTTAGCTGAAATTCAAAGACCAGTCCTCTCTCAGCCCCCCAAAGGGAGTAAGGATTGAGAACTGTTACTGCTCTTCTAAGATGAACTAATGTGTCATTAAAAGCATTCAAATTGGGTGGGTTTTGAAAGCATTGGGCGTCATTAAAAGCATTGAACTTGGGAGTTTTTGTTTTTTTTAAAATTCAATAAATAATAATTTCTTTTTAGTAGTTTCAGTCTGTGTTCAAACATTCCAGACAGCCAGGGGGGGGGGAAAGCTACTGCTAGCAAAATGACAGTAATGTGTCATTAAAAGAGTCTTAATGAATGCTTTTAACAGGGGGCGGGGGAAGAGCCCAGCTGCAGAAGCCATGCCCCGCCTGTAGCGGCAGTTATCAATCCTGGCTGATGGCTTAATGGTTAAGTCTCCCTCCCTTGGTAACTGTGATGTGAATGTAATTGCATTCAAATCCTGGTTTTGCATTTTTATTTTTATTTTTTTAAAAAAACTGTAAAATCAGTGTACAGTCAGAAGATGTCTTTCTATGGCTATTACACAATTACAGTCGCCAAGTTAAGGTGTTTCATTGCACATAATACTGATAATAGCCATGCTTTAGCTGATGTGTGGGTGCGCTGCCGGCCGCGTCTCCACTCAAGATTTGCCATGCCATTGCTCATAGTCCCAGCAGAGAGTCTATGCAGCTTGTGAAGTGAAGTCTCTGATTGCCCTGCAGCCTGCCCCCACCATGCGTGGTAGTTAGCACTGGAGGCTAAGCCAACCTTCGCCTCTCCACCCTGCACCCTCTCCTGCCAAGCCTGTTTTACAACTTGCAATGCCATCCAGTCCAGTGTGCTGCAGTATCTGTAGTGAGTTGAGACTGGGCTGGGACGTGAACCTAGTTCTTAAAGCCCAACTGTGGTTCAGAGCTTCTGTAGCATAGCAGTTTACATTCCTGGCTGCAATCCTGAATTTTTAGTTCTGGCGGTTCTAATCTGCAGTGTCCCGTTCTACTTTTATAAACAAATGTTTTATGTTGCACGGTAAGATAAAATGATGTTACTGCATCCTATCCTAGTTCAATTTCTATTTTACTTTATCAGACCTCTGTGCAGCAGCTAACTCTCACATTAGCTAGGTGTGTGCTGTCTCCCGCCTCTGTTGGATTGCTAGCAAATGCGCTGGTGGCTGGCTCTTCATGTGTAATGATTGTATTACTGTGACTGAGGCGTCCGGAGCGGCGCTGCCCGAGAGAGACCATGCTCCGCCTCCCACCTTTATTGAAGCTCTCTCTATAGTCTCTACCTGGACGTACTCACCCCAACTCGGCAGCATGGGTCATTTACTTAGCAACTGATGCACACCAATAAGAACAGTCCTTCCCTGTGACTGACAGCTGACAGTCACAGGCATTTAACACAGGAAGGTGGGCTTTATTTCACGTTGCCCATGTGCTGCGTGTTTTCATGTCACATCAATCTCAATTCTAAATTCCTCTTTAGAGGTGGTATCCTTGGGAGCTACTGTACACAGGAAAACAGCTCTATGTTTACAAGATAAGAGTTGGGGAACAATAACATCTTTGGCCAGATTCCTGTATGCAGCACAGCTGCAACGTAAGAGGAGGGTAAAGGAGATTGAAAACCGAAAAGGTATAGGACAAGTAATATAAAGGGTTTTTCTTTGCTCTTATGTGTGTTTCTCCGCTTACCTTATAAGGGCAAATATTGCTCAGAGATGTGTATAAACTGTGCTTTGGAAAATCATACAAGGAACTAGGGCTGTTTCTCAAAGCAATTTTATTTTTTGTATTTTTTGTATAAAATTTATGTGGTTTTTGACTGAGGCCGTTAATAAATCATATTTTAAAAAATCAATTCTAAATTGACAGAACGACTTTGGCAGGGTTTGCCTCAATCCTTGATGGCCTTATTAGAATTGGTAAGTTAAATACAATTTTTTTTATGCTATCTCTCAATGTCTCAGTGTCTTTCATTAGTAGGGCTTTTGTCTTTACTAGTGCATTGATGTGTTTTAATTTTCAATCCTATATCAGGCGAAATTTTGGTGGACATTGCTTCGGCAATTTGGGCGACAGTCTGGAACACTGTGGATGCAGTCCAAACACTAATGTCCAGACAGGAGAAAATTGGTAAGGATTTGTAAGATCCATAGTACTAATACCCTTGGTGTGTGTGCATAGTGTTTCCAAATTATATTTAAAAATTGCTGCTGTTAAAGAATGCATACACTAACTGTATTCCATTTTTACAGAAAATAAAATAGAGGCACGATGCAAGTTCTACAGAACTTGAGTGCTGAAAATCAAGCCCTTCAGGTGTCGCTCGCAGAAGTGCTCCAGGAGGTGCGGGTTTTGCAGCAGGCAAAAGGAGAGCCAATAGTTGATTTTTAAAGTTATTTTTCCTGAAGACTTTTTAAAAATATATTTTTTCACATAGTTTGTTTACACTTATTTTTTCTATTAAAGAGTTTGTTTGTTTTTGCTCATTATATAGCTTTCTGTCTGACCTGTACATACATGTAGTATCCTACTCACTTGAGTAGGATATTGCTTCATTTGATCCCTTGCTACAAAAGTCTAGTATGTTCAACAGGGAATGCGAGTGGATAGAATGTTTACCAACCGATCATTCATAATTCTCCAGACACCTCAGGACCATTTTTCAATCATTCCCGTATTTTTTTCTTTAAACAATGCTCATGATTTTATAAACTTCTATCATATATTCTATCATTTTATAAACTTCCCTCCCCTCAGATGTGTGCCTCAATCTCTTCCCAAATGCAAGGAGTCCAAACTAAATGAGTTTTTCTTGTAAACGATATGCATGCCTACTTTTTTAAGTGTAGCTGTACAAGCTAAAGAATGCACTGTTATCACAGCTTTATTATGAGTGTATTACCTTTGCCATTGGCCTTTTCCAGTCCACCCTACCCTACCCACCCACCCACCACAACCATACCCACGACCCACATCTGTGTTCAGATTTATTTTATTAATATATACCATGTGAGCAGTGTATGTTCAATGATTAAAAGATGAGAAAGCAAATTTAGGAATGAAGATCAAATTATTTTTATTCAGTGTAATACAGGTTGGTAGCTGTGGCACTGGCAATCAATTTTTTTGCAAAGCCAATGTTTTTTATTCTCCAGATGAAGGCAAAAACCCAGAATGCACATCTTTTAAAAAACCCACTACTGGTTTGTGGGGAAAAAAATTGATTGTGCTGGGAAAATTCCTTCATGACTCCATATGAAAATGGCAATTGGATCAGTACTCGATCCCAGAAGAATGTTGGCAGTGGCTACAAATTGACTGTCTAGCTGTTCCATGTTCATGTCATTAATTTATCCATGTTCCTGAAAAACAGCCTTTAAAAACGCACAGTTATTAGTCACATTGTATAAATGTATGCTAGTTGTATGTGTACACAGCATCCATGGAAAAAAACCACCATGTTGCATACTCCAAAAAGACTATTAGTCGCATTGTATAAATGTATGCTAGCTGTATGTGTACACAGTATCCATGAAAAAAACAACCATGTTGCATACTCCAAAAAGACTGCACAAATCACAAAGACAATGCATTCCTATGCTATGTATGCACATGCCCCCTCCTTGAGTCCAAGTCCAGTTTGCCTATGGGTCATTCTGTTGAGGCCATGACCACGCAGCATGCAAACTTTTGGAATCATTGCTGGTTGTGCTGCTATCCCGAGAAATAGATCCATGTTGCACACTCCTGTAATCCGTTCACGCACATGACCCCACCCCCACCCCATGCAGTGTGCTGCAGTAAGACAAATGCAGCAAGACAATGCAGACAAATGCAGTGAGAAAAATCACTAAGACAATGCATTCCTATGCTATGTATTGCACATGCCCCCCCTTTGAGTCCAAGTCCAGTTTGCCTATGGGTCATTCTGTTGAGGCCATGACCACACAGCATGCAAACTTTTGGAATCATTGCTGGTTGTGCTGCTATCCCGAGAAATAGATCCATGTTGCACACTCCTGTAATCCATTCACGCACATGACCCCACCCCCACCCCATGCAGTGTGCTGAAGTAAGACAAATGCAGCAAGACAATGCATTTCTATGCTATGTATGCACATGAAACCCCCCCCCCCCCATGCAGTTCCACCAGCTGAGAGGGACCAGGCACACCTATAGACAAAGGGCCATGTCATGACAGGTTTTAAAGCAAAGTGCAGGAACAGTTCTACATAGAGGATAGTGACTCATTTCTGCACAAGTGTGAAAGCCTAGATCCTGAGGGCCTGAATAGGGATGGCTGTACTTGCGCATGTTCAGGACATCTTGAGAAGTAAAAGGAGGTTGGAAGCTCAGTTAGAGAAGGAGAGAGGAGAGACAGGAGGCAGGGAGGCCTTTGCCCTGTACCTGGCTACAGAAGTGTCATTCCGTGATTCTTGTGAGTCATTCCGTGGAGGCCATGACTGTACAACATCCTTGAGGCCAATCCATGCAGTGCTTTTGCAAAATGTCCTGCGCCCTGCACCACGCCATGCTACTCCAAGTTCCAATTTGCTTGTGAGTCATTCCGTGGAGGCTATGACTGCTCAAAGCATAACACGAAAAGAGTTACTGCATTAGTGCTCTTGTATTCCTTCAGAGATTTTCTCTCCTTCATCATAACTTTTTCTCTGTTGATTGATTGCCTCTCTGGTGCACTTCATTATATCCTCATCTGTTGTTGCTCCAATTAAATCCTTTGTAATCTTGGGAAGGAATTCCCGGTTCCTTTTTATTAATGCTAGGTGCTCCAGATTGAGACTGCTAAGACAAGTTCTTTTATTTCCCAAAATTGCGCCCGCACAGCTAAATAAACGTTCAGAGGGGACACTGCTTGGAGGACAGCCAAGGAGTGTTATTGCCAAATTGTATAGTGCTGGCCAAGTGCCACTTTTGTCAGCCCAATAAATGAGTGCATCACTATTCATGCCATCCACAGGGGCAGATGACACGTACTGGTTGTACATGTATTTGGCTGAAGATAATGAGTTTGGCCAGTGCACCAGTGCAACTCAACTCTTCTTTTACTTTTATTGTGATTCGGAACCATGAGTCCATACTTCTGAAAAGTTGCCCAGACAGAAGATGCATCATGCTGTATGGTGTGATCTTCTGAACTGCTATCTGTGTCATTCTCCTGTGCATCGTCATCACTGTCTTCGCAAACCCCTTAAATAATGTGCATAGCAATGTTATGGCATGCAGCTGCAGTGACTTCTTCACCACTCAAGACCTTTGGAACGTTCTTGAAACGTGGGTCCAGAGCAGTCACCATACGGTACAACGTCTCTCCACCAATCTTTAGAAACTGGGTGCTGTTGGCGATTTCTGTAAGGAAATTCCCAGGCTTTCAGCCATCTGTCCATTGTCCTGTAGTGCTAGAGAGTTGGTGATGTCTTCAAATTGTGTCTTCAATAATACGAGCGAGGCTGAGTGTTGCATCGGCCCTGCTCACGAACTACATCATGACTTGAAAGGGTGCCAGCAGAGTGAGGAGAGCTTCTATTGTATCCCAGTGTGTGATATTTAGCTGCATAGCGGGGGCATCTTTTACAGACTTTGAGGCCACAGCATAGAAATTCTCAATTGCAAGTCATTGCGAATGTAGTCTTTTTAGAATCTGATAAGTTGAATTCCAATGCGTACAGACATCATTCGGGAAGAACTGAAGTGCAACTTGCCTCTCCTCCTGTATTTCACGGAGCACGCAGCGAGATTTTGCCGATTGACAAAAGTGCATCATCAACTTCTTTGCATGCTCTACTGTGTCCTTAACTGATGGGTCCGATTCTAGAAATTTTTTGGCCACCAGATGCATTGAATGAGCCATGCAGGAAACATTTTTGCACCTGCATTCAGAAATCCCTTTCATGATATTTGCACCATTGTCTGACACAATGCACTCAATGGAGAGATCAAGGGGAGCCAACCAATCATGTGTCAATTGTGATAACTTAGCATGGATGTTTTCAGCAGTGTGTTTTCCGGAAAGTGTTCCAATGCAAGTATGGCTTGCTTTCTTACCAGTCTGTTATTGGGGTTTTGATTAATCCAGTGTGCAGTAATGCACAGGTACTCCAGTGCACTGGTCCAGATGTCCATGGTTAAGTGCACAACCTTTCCCTCGCAACCAAGCATAGCAGCTGATACCGCTTTGCATGTTTCAGCAAAAAGTTTTGGAATAGTCTTCTTTGTGAAATAATATCTCGAAGGTACATTCCATCATGGGGCCATTACTTCCATTACTGCCTGGAATCCCTCATTCTCAACAAATGAGAACGGAAGCATGTCGACTGCCAGCATCTTGGTCAGGAGTGCTAGGTAGTACTGTGCAGTAGGGTGAGATGCTGGAAATTTGTTTTGGTTTTGCATAGATTCTCACAATGTGGTCTGCACAGTCCTATCACCACTGTTTATAGAGGGATCCTCGCTGTTGCTTGTAGTTTTGCTAGAGCTATTGAGAATGGACTGGTGATGGCACTTCATGTGGCTGCGCATACCGCTAGTCCCAGGCCGGCTCTTCCCTCCTTCGGTCCCTCTTGTTATTTTCCTGGTGTAGTATTTGCACATCACTACTAGTTTCTTTGCATCACATGCAGTGAAATGCTCCCAGACATCTGACCTTAGTTCTTTTCATTTGTCTGCATTCCCATCAAGGGTGTTGTTGATTGTTCCTTGCTGTGATGATAATACAGCTTCATGATCTGTTGATGTGGTTGCCACAGGCGAACACGCCAGCATAGAGTTTTTGGTCATGGTAAGAGCCACTAAGGTTGGAGTGCTGGCATTGTTTGATGTTGTTGTGTGGTTGGAGCTTGGAGTTGTCGATAGACGTTTCGATTAAGCTTTGTTGAAAATGGGGCTGTTAGTATGCGTACGATATTGGAAGGTCAAATGTACTTCCCGTTCGACATTTAAGGGGTTTTGATCAATCCGTAGACATTTACCCAGTTGGCTGGAGGCTGAGGATTGTGCATTATGAGGGGTGTACAAAGGATCATCAAGATCGTCATCATTGACATCTTCATTAAATTCCAAATCTTCCGTGATAACATCAGTATCGTTCTCGTCGCAGTCATGATGAGAAACGTCTGCGGCACGCACAGTGGTGTTGTCATGCACACTCACCCCCGGCTCGCTTTCCAGAGCCCGTTCTCCTTCTTCCACATTGACAGATGAAGTATGCAATTAGGTCCGGGCGTTGTCGCTGTGTGCCCTCACTGGCTCCTGCATACATTTTTGAGACTGCTCGGATGTGCTTTCAAGTTGAAGGTCAAAATCGTCAATGCGCTGAGACAATTTAACATCTTTCTATGAGTCCATGGATGATTCTCCTACAGTGGAGGGTGAGTCTGCATCAAGAAAACCCATCAGTGCATCCTGCGCTGAAGAACAGAATTTTATTAATGCATGTTTAGTCGGCGGCGGTGACCAATGTTTAGAACTGTCAGGCTGTGACAATGGTATTTTTGCTGCCAAAATACGCATTGGTAGCAGTGTCTGTGACAATTCCACAACATCAGACTGCCGTTTGGTGTCTGGTAGCAACTTAAGAGGAGCCTGTGATTGTTTGGCTATTGCCTGAGGTTTTGAACTGCTCAGTTGCGGCAATGCCATTTCGGCAGGTGAAATATGCATTGCAATCTGCGGATGGGACAATTCCTTAATGGCAGAATGCTGTGGGGTTTCTTTTGTAAACACAAGAGGAGGCTGTGAGATGACTGGGCCAGAAGCAACAGCAGGAGTATCCACACCAGATTCAGGGGCTTGTGGTGTGCGAGGAAACACTGTGTCCTGTACACTTTTCTTTCCATTACGAAGTGACAAGACATTTCTTAGGGTCGTCCTACTGCTGCGAGTTGTAGTCCGCTGTCTAGAAGCGTAATTATCACGTTTCTGCTTAGCAGATTCTGCTGGCATCTCTATAGCCTATGGAAACAAAACCTGAAAAAAGTCTGTCCGAATAAGTCAATAAGGAATTTGTAATGGACAAAATATACACAGGTAAATGTTAGATAACTCATTGTGTTACATCAAGAATGAGTTTGAAAAAATCCAATCACAGTACATTGGCTACTATAGCAGACCTAATGTTATCAAAGTACATTGACATGTCAGATTGTGAAAGGTGTATGCCATCAATCAAAAACATATTGCTACAGGCGGCTATAATGTTCCTGTGCCAGACAGAAACCATACCAATATCCTTAAGGAAAGCACCAACACACCTATTAACATATCTGTCAGATTTATTAATAGCATGCATATTTGTGCTATATCGGTTGCAAATGCGAATGATCATGTCCGAGAAGACAAGCTTACAACCAGGAAAAAGACAGTTGATTGCCATTAAATTGTTTCTCATTTCCTCCAGAAGCTCACTTCCTTTGAGCATTCCAATATCGTTACCACCAGAGTGGATTATGATGCATGAAGGCAGGTCAGAAAGGGATGAAATGAATTGCCTTTCCTTCTTTATAGACGGAAATACATTGGACCATTACATACCCCCCCCTTCTGATCCATCTCACGCTAACATTACGTAAATTAAAATTGATGTCCACGTGTACTGTGCTGCAGAATTGCTCAAGTCTTGTGATGTATGAATCACCAATGATCCAAATGTTCTGCATCATTACTTAATAGAACCCGTCAAGCAATTACTTATCAGTAGGCTTTCGTTTCAAAAATGTATTTAAGAATTGTATGAAATGAACTCACCTAAAGTCTGTGGCGGAGCGAAAGATGTCTTTTTTCCTGCAGTCTAACTGCAGAATGTATCAGGGGAGTTGATCTGCACAGTAAATGGAAATCAAGGATGTTAGCGCATGTGTATTATTTTTAGTTTGCATATTTTTAAAATATGTATTTTCTCTCCCAAATGATGTTTTCATCTGTTTTTTTGGTAGAAGTACAATTGTATTTCACTATAATAACTACATGTTAACTATATTTCACTATACCATTAGTACCTTAGTATTGTAAAGTATACACTATGCAGTACAATAGTATACACTATTGTAAGTGTATATAGTATACAATTGTAGAAAGACATAATGTAAGATATTAGTTTAGATATTATTATATATATATGATATATGTTGTAGTGAGAATTAAAATAATATTTATTATTATTATATTATACTATGATATACATATTGTATGTTATAAGTAATATTAAAATATATATTATAATATATAAAATATTACAAAACAGTAGTGTATTATGTATTGTAAATGATCATATATATATGCTTTGGAAAACTACATTCAGTGTCTGCATTGACTAACTTGCAAAAACAACTTCACACACAAATCCTGACTCATGGCAGGGGCCTAAAAATCATGGAACTGAAATAAACATACCCAAAGCTTTTCCAGGGACTCTCAAGTTTGTGGGAATGGGAAGAGTGGCAATTGAAGAACAACATAAGGTTGCTACCTCATAAACAATGTTCTTTGGGATGGCTCTGAACATTGTCACAATGCCAACCCAACTTCAAAGTACTGTTTGAAATGAGCTGCAAGGTTCATTGTTTACTGCATCTGGCCTCAAGAATGTTCGGAGCCAGCTCGCAGAACCATTGCTTGCAAGGCAGCAACCTTGAGCGACACCGATCTGGTGGGGATTTTTATCTTTTTAAAAAAGACACTGCCTGCCTGATTGGGGAAATAGACAATGATTGGTGCGGCGTGGAGGGACTTCCAGGAGAGTCTGAAGCAGGGACTTGGAGCAGGCCCTGGAGCAGGGACTCTGGGTCGGGGAAGCAGATGGGGAAAATAGACATGGCCGGGGGGGCTGTTGGAACAGTCAGCCCATAGAGAGCCAGGAGGAGGGGGGCATAGCATAGCCAGTAGCCGCGGTAGCCGCGGAAGCTGCCGGTGATCCTGGACCAGGGACTCTGGGTCGGGGAAGCACATGGGGAAAATAGACATGGCTGGGGGGGCTATTGGAAGAGTCAGCCCATAGAGAGCGAGGAGGAGGGGGGGCATAGGATATGCTGTAGCTGCGGAAGTCGCCGGTGAGCCTGGAGCAGGGACTCTGGGTCAGGGAAGCACATGGGGAATAGACATGGTGGGGTGGGCTGTTGGGAGAGTCAGCCAATAGAGAGCCTGGAGGAGGGGAGGCATAGCCGGTAGTCGCAGAAGCCACCTGGAGCAGGCACTCTGGGTCAGGGAAGCACATGGGGAAATAGACACGGCCGGGTGGGGGGCTGTTGGGAGAGTCAGTCGATAGAGAGCCAGGGGGGGGGCATAGCATAGCTGGTAGCCGTGGAAGTCACAGGCGAGCCTGGATCAGGGACTCTGGGTCGGGGAAGCACATGGGGAAATAGATATGGCGGGGGGGCTGTTTGGAGAGTCAGCCGATAGAGAGCCAGGAGGAGGGGGGGAATAGCATAGCCGGTAGCTGTGGTAGCCATGGAAGCCGCCGGCGAGCCTGGTGCAGGGACTCTGGTTCGGGGAAGCACATGGGGAAATAGACATGGTGGGGGGGTGCTGTTGGGAGAGTCAGCCGATAGAGAGTCAGGAGGAGGTGGGGATAGCATAGCCAGTAGCCGTGGTACCCGCGGTAGCTCCAGTAGCCTCGGAAGCCGCCGCCGAGCCTGGACCAGGGACTCTGGGTAGGGGAAGCACATGGGGAAATAGACATGGCCGGGGGTGTGTGCTAGGTGTTCAGTCAAGGGAGAGTTTGGAGGGGGACATGATAGCTGCGGTGGCTGTTTGCCCACCGTTCGCAACAAAAGAATCAGTACAGCATCACAGTTATTAACCCTACACAGTACAATTTCTAGCAAATAAACCAATGGTCCCGCCATTCATCCAACCAACAGGCATTATCATGAACAGGCATTATCATTAAAAAAATCAAGCATACACAATATCAACCCAAACTGAGCGATAAACATAAAAGGCTCACAGCATTAAAGAACATTTTCAAATATTCACCTGTGGCATCTACATCAACAAATCACGAGACTGTATTATTTCCCCATGTGTCTATTTCCCCATGTGTATATTTATTTGAAAAAAAGATAATGGAAAATGTAAAGTGCAGCTGTAGCAGGATTACTTTAGCTGCTTTAGCAGTAAATTAAAGCACAGTTTAGAAGAATTAGCAGAAAAGTTCAAACACGTACACAAAAACCTTCTTATGTTATCCAAAATCGATGGTATTCTATAAATTAGGAGGCAGGGATAGGACTCTCTCTCCTCGATTTGCTGCGGTGCTTTGTCGCGGAGCACAGAAGATCAGAGTGTGTTAACAAACACAGACACTGATGGCGCGACTTCAACAGTCACTCACTCTCACTGCAATTGGGGATCAAGAGGGAGAAACAAGCTACAAACACACCTTTTTATACTTAATGGTGAAGGTGGGACATGTCTCTCTGGAAAAGCCCTATACAATGAAAGGAAAAAGCCCTAGACAATTAAATTGGCCAATGAAATCCGAGGGTTGATCATGCCACCGGGTGTCGTGATACCTTGTATTCCAGGTGGCGGAAACATGATACAATGATCAGATCACCACAAAGATTCCACACTCGATGGAAAGGGGAGTTGGTGCCACTTCTTATTGGAATCCGCAAAAGTTCCGCTTCCGTTCACCAGTTCCGATGCCGCAGCACCATTAGCATCAAACCGCAGCCTCAGCCGACGGAAAGCTGTCTCTGCCAAACCGTCCGCGATGTGCGGAATAGGGGTTTCCGTTGGTAACAGCTGCCGCTGCGGGATGCTGCTACATCCCTACCACGCACCTGTTGGGTGAGATGATTGCTCTTGATGGCCAGCCCTCATCCATTGTTTCGGGACACAGGGTTCAAGTGGCTGGTGGGGTTCCTGGCCCCCCAATTTAAGATGCCACCCTCAGCCGTACGTTGGTGCCAGGCCTGTATAGGCCATTGAAGGAGAGGGTGAAGAAGCATCTGGCACTGACAGGGACTAGGTTGCCACTGTCCATTTCACCACTGACCTCTGGTCCTCCAGGAACGCCCAACACGCTTACATGTCGGTAACGGCGCACTGGTGTGAGGACTCAGAGTTGGCATTGGACAGTGGCAGGAGGGGTCCTGAAGCAGGGTATAGGTGGGCCCTGGTTCAGGCAGAAGTCATGGACTGCCCCCACAATGCCAGGAACATTAAGGCAACCCTGAACGCTGTGGTGGGGGAGTGGGTCATGCCAGGTGCACCGTTCACCCCGGGGTGTGTGGTGACTGATAATGCGGCCAATATATTGAGGGATGTACGTGATGCTAAATTTATAAGCATCCCTTTTGCTGCACACACCCCTCCACCTGGTGGTCACAGACGCTCTGGGCTTGGGGGAGAAGGGGATTGGGGCAGGCACCCTTAGCTCCCTGATAGAGTGAAGGAGGAAACTGGCAGGGTTCTTTAATCGCAGTGTTAAGGGCAGCGAACTCCTCAGGGTCAAGCAGGCTGATCAAGGCTCCCCAGGGCATATGCTGGTTCAGGACATGTCCATGAGGTGGAATTCCACCTTCCTGATGCTTGAGCGGCTTGTGAAGCAGAAAGCTGCCTTGCATCAGGTGAAATTGGACACAGACAGCTGGCACCTCCAGGCTTCAATGGACCGGAATGGGAGATCCTGGCACAAACGATCATAATTCTAAGACCATTCTATGAGGTGACTGAGACCATCAGCTCCTCCACAGCCACCATAAGGAAGGCGAGCCCTCTGGTCCAGAGTCTCCATGGGAGTCTGGAGGAGATCATGGTGCAGAGGCAGGATTGTGGCTTTAGGGGCAAGAAGCTGGGGGCTGAGGTGGTTGGGCTGGTGCAGAAGCTTAAGGTAGGCATGATGGCGAGGTTCAAAAAGCTTCTGTAGTGGGGGCAATATGTTCTGGGAACAATGCTGGACCCCAGGGTCAAGGGCAGTGTGGCACGCAAGTCATCCCTCTATGGCCTGTGGAAGGATGATCTTGTGGGGAGGGTCCGGAAGGCAGAGCTGGCTCTTCACAGTGTGCGGCAGCAGCAGCAGCAGGACGCCCCAGGGATTGGTGGGAGCAGCCACCCCTCTCATCCAGCAGGGTCTATCCCTGCCCCCAGCCCGAGAAGTAGCAGCAGCACCAGCAGCAGCAGCATTAGGAGCAACAGTACCCCTACTGCCAGCAGCTTCTCCTCTGCATGGCCCACAAAAGGGCAGGGACTGACAGCGTGGCTGAAGGCAGTGGGGGCGGTGGTGCCCAGGGACAGTTATGAGAGGGAGTATGATGGTGCCTCAGCAGCAGTGGATACATACCTGGATGAGGAGCCATGCATAGATCCCAGCAGCGATCCCTTGGACTACTGGGCTAGCAAGACCAATGTGTGGCTGGCCCTGTTCAAAGTGGCATGGGGATTATTGTGATGCCCACCAACCAGTGTCCCCAGCGAACGGGTGTTCTCTGTGGTGGGGGACATTTGCTCAACCGCACTGCCTGAGACTGGGGGCCAAGTTGGTGGAGCAGTTGCTGTTCATTAAGGTGAACCTTCCGCTGCTGGGATTCCCTGAACTGCCCCTGGACAAGAATTGATGGTGCAGTGGAACATGCCATTCCATGCCTGGGGCAGTCTTAGGAAGGGGCTCCTCATCAATAAGGGCTGCTGCTGCTGAGCTGAAGTGCCGTCCCTCCCTACCACTGCTTCAGTGGCACCCTATCTGCCCCCCCACTCTCCCTCTCTATTTCTCTCTCTCTCTATCTCCCTTTCATATGACACGGCTTCAGCTGACCTAAGTGACTGACTGCATGCTGCAGTGTGGCATTGGGAAACTGTAACCCTGCAAACTGGCCTCTGGCTAGTGGCTAGATGATCTCAGCCCGCCTATCTGACTGGTTCTCTTGCTGGAGTCTTCGCCAGCCTCTCTGAGTGCTCTGGCAAATTGGTGCCAAGGTAACAGAATGCCTTCCCTACTGCCTCTCACACCATACCCGCCCGCCTAGTTTGCAAAGCTTGAACCCTGCCTCAGTCTGCCTGCCTTCTGCTCATGCCATGCTGCCTGACCGCTTGCCCAGTTTGCAAAGCTTGAACCCTGCCTCAGTCTACCTGCCTTCTGCTCATGCCATGCTGCCCGACCACTTGCCCAGTTTGCAAAGCTTGAACCCTGCCTCAGTCTGCCTGCTTTCTGCTCATGCCATGCTGGCTGACCACTCGCCCAGTTTGCAAAGCTTCTTGAACCCTGCCTCAGTCTGCCTGCCTATTATTCCACGCTGACTGTCTGCCTACCCTGAAAACCCTGGATGATGTGCACCACTGGTCTGGCAATCCCACTGCTGCTGTCTGCAGGTCCATGGGTGCTCTGCCCTGGCCAATCCATATGTGCCCACGCAATCCTGCTGCTGACTCTGCTGCTGTATGGGACTATTTCCTAACAAATCCAACCATCCTGCTGTGCCCGAGCAATCCAATGTGTGCTTCTCCCTCCAAAGCTGCCTCTGCTCGCTGTGCCATGGGCTCTGTGCCCAAGCAATCCAATGTGTGCTGCTGCCTCCAATGGTGCCTCTGCTCCCTGGGCCATGGGCTCTGTGCCTGAGCAATCCAATGTGTGCTGCTGCCTCCAACACTGCCTCTGCTCATTGTGCCATGGGGTCTGTGCCCGAGCAATCCAATGTGTGCTGCTGCCTCCAACGCTGCCTCTGCGCTCTGTGCCATGGACTCTGTGCCCATGCAATCCAATGTGTGCTGCTGCCTTCAGCGCTGCCTCTGCTCTCTGTGCCACCATCCTGGGTCTGGGGCCATCACTCCTTGCACAGAGAACCATTCTTCAACTGTATCCTGAAACAGCCACTCCAGGCCTTGGACCCGCCATCAGGGTCCTGGTGCTAAGTTATTGGCAGGGAGGGCTGTGGCCAAGATCCAGAAGCTGCCACTCTTCTAGCCCCAGGACCCACCATCCTGGGTCTGGGGCCATCACTCCTCGCACAGAGAACCATTCTACAACCGTATCCTGAAACAGCCACTCCAGCCCTTGGACCCGCCATCAGAGTCCTGGGGCCAAGTTACTGGCAGGGAGGGCTGTGGCCAAGATCAAGAAGCTGCCACTCTTCTAATCCCAGGATCCATGGTCAGCTGCTAGGTGCCAACCAAGTCTGCAGTTCACAATAGGCATCTTCATAATTATGGTATAAAGTACTGTGAGGTAGTCATATAAAAGCAGCCAGAACTTCCTCCACTAACACTTAAGAGAGTCATAGTTAGTCCCACCGTTTACCTGCGCTTCATTGAATGTCTTCACTTTGACATTCCCAGCACTGGGCNGCTTCATTGAATGTCTTCACTTTGACATTCCCAGCACTGGGCCACCTTCCAATCAAGTACCGTGAGGTAGTCAGATAAATGCAGCCAGCTCTTCCTCCACTAACGCTTAAGAGAGCCATAGTTAGTCCCACCGTTTGGACAAACTTGAACCCTGCTAGAGGTCAGGAACCTGAAAGCAGCTGAAGACATCTGCCAGTGTTACTTGAATGTTGCTTCAGAACCTGGAGGGTCTGCTCCTTTGCTTTTCCTGAGCAGTTCACAGAGAAACACCATTCCTTTCCTACCTGGGACTGCAGAGTCAAATCAAGAATCACCCTGAAACAGGGTAACAACCCTTCCCCCTCCAGAATCCTCCGGGGCCTGAAAGCTCAGGATCAATGGCAGATGATCACAAAGTGTACAGATGGCCACCTGAAAGTCAAAAAGATAATCCATAGCCTCAGAGGCAACAAGAACATAGTCCAACATGCTACACCCCTGGGGGCTGATAAACGTAAACTCCTCCTTTTGATCTTGATAACCTGAGCCATTAAGTATAATAAAATTTAGGCCCACTGTCATCTGGGCAAACCTAATGCCAGAGGCATTCAGTTTCAAATCCTTTGAGGCCCTTGCCTGCATATATGGTGTATACAATCCATAAGGTAGAATATCTATATAAGGGGCCAGAATATCATCATCAGACCCAATCCTGGAATTAAAATCTCCCTTCAGGACACACCAGGCCCCTGGGTGCTCAAGCATCGACTAGTGACTAATGGCATTATCTAAACTGGTTCACATTTTATCATTAGATGTTCCAGCCTTGGCAGGGGATATATAAATGTTCAACAAAAAAATAATTAAGTGCCCCACAATTAAGTACTAACCCCTAGAGAAAAGGCGGGTGTCTAATCTCTGACAGTACTTTGAATCCCAGTGAATATGCAAGTGCCAACGTGAAATATTCCAGGAGCAAATTGAAAAAAAAATCCCCCAGTTTCCGTGCAAGTCACGGCCGGTAACTGGCATGGCCATCCGTTGGAGGGAGCGAGAGATCTGAAGGATCCTGAGGAATGTGGGGGGAGGGGGAAGCACCATATTCCACTACCACCATTACGTGGGCATCAGCACCACCCACCTGGCCCGGAATAGATATCCCCTCCACTGCCCTTAACAGTAGGGCTGATGCGAAATCAGCTGTTACCGCTCCGCGATTCCATTCCTAAACCTCGGCATCCCTGTTTGCGCCTCGCATAATTTCGCGCGATACTCCGCGATTCTGCATTATTTTCGCTACAAGAATTCGCGGATGTGAAATGTGTGTGT
>QEPC01006340.1:26920-61920 GCA_003113815.1 Sphenodon punctatus
GTTCGGTCGACAGAACAGACTGAGTTCGGTCCGAACTTCGAACTTCCAAACTGCGCTCGCCCATCCCTAGTATTGGGTATTTGACAGCCCTTAGCCCACCTGATACTAGAAAAATCAGTAATTTCCAGTACCCAGTTATCATTATTCTGATTACCAATTGAAAATTGGTGACTTCTGGTCCCAGAATGTTGACTTCTGATACTGGGTTGTGTTTTTTGTTGTTGCTGTTTTTACTTTCGTATTGATTTATCAACTTCTGACACCTATTCATTAGGGGTGGGAATTTCGGTTCTCCCGAGAACTGATATTGCCGGTATTTTGGTGTATCAGATTAATCCACTAAATCCGATATTTACCTGTACCGGCATACCAGATCTTTAACAATGGGCGCTTTACCCGTTTTTTTACATTGCGGCCATTGAGATAAATGGCTGCAATGTTAAAAAAACGGTACAACAACCAATTTTAAAGATCCGTTATGCCGATACTGGTAAATCCGGTACTGGGGAGATCCAATACCGGTAAATCCAGTATCCAGTATTATCCCCGGTGTCCCACACCTACTATTCATTGATTTCCATCCTGGAAAGTCAACTTTCAGTCCTGATTTTTTTTAAATTTCCTTCCCCATTTTTAAATTATTTTTTTTTATTGGTTTTTCAACTCAATATACTAATCAGTAATCAGAAAATCGTAAAATTGGTACTGAAAGTTACCAACTTTTCAGGTTTCCAAGCAACCAAATAACTCGTCACGTACCTTATGCAGTACACAAAAATGCAGGTATTCTCTGTGGGTACTAAATTAAATACTTTTTTCAGCAGCTTTAACTCTAGGACATTCTGGGACTTGGAGCATCCAAACTGGGTTGTAATAGGGAACGTTCATACCCGATACTTATTTGTGTACCACAAATTTGATGAGTATACCCATTTTTGCAGTACTCATTTCAGCTCTATTTCTAAATGATAGACTTTTAATTGTTGTTGTTTTAAGGAATAATATAATTGTAATTATAATTGTAATTATATTATTTTAAGGAATAATATAATTGTCTGATGTCATTATAAGCCCTTGGAAAAATAACCCAAAATAAAATGGTAAATTTTGCAAATATAGTTTAACTCTAAGGATCAGGCAGTAGGTTAACATTCTTCTTTCTCACTGGGTCATTTCCACTTTCCCTAATCGAAAGTTTTCAGACTCCTCACTCTTCTCTTCTCAACAGATGGTTACAATTTGCTCTGGGTCCTGGGGGAACAGAGGCCTAAGCTTACTTATGTTTTCTCAGGGGAGCTTGAGGCCAGATTCACATTCTGAGAAACAGTGAGCTAAATGAAACAAATGTTCCAAAATCTGTTTGCGCGGGATTGCATAAGGTAACGGGGGAAACTATTTTCTAAAGGAACACACTGGGCCTGTGATGGGAGAGTGTGAAACTTAAAACACGTAATATAGGCAACTCAAAGCATCCGGAACGCATGAATCAGGCCTTCCCAAAAATCATGAGTGGCTTAAAAAACATGAGATTTAAAAATTAATAACTTGAGGGATTCTTTACTCACCCTCTGTGATTTAAGCCTTTGGACCAGGGGTGGATAAGCTTTTCCCTTCACAGGCCACTTTGAAAATTAATAACAGATCCACAACTCCACAGGACAAATGTAGAGGGGGTGGGGCAGGCAGGCAGGGGTGTGCTTAGAAGGGGAGAAGGAAAAAGAGGGTCATTGAGCTGTACCATGGATCTGTCCCCTATGCTTGTGTGCATGGTACCATGGATCTGTCCCCTATGCTTGTGTGCATGCTCTCATCTCTGCTCCATTCCCTTGAGCTCAGTCTTTCAAAGCTTGCGGGGTTGGGATTGGGTCCACGGGCCAGATCCAGAAATTAAGGAAAGACAAATTAAAAACAGTCTTGTAACAGATTAGGACAGATTCGGCCCTCGGGATGTAGGTAAGGGTTTCTTAGGGTAAGGGTAAGAAAGACTTTCTGTTTTCCAGCTTTTTATTGCAACCAGGAAGGCCTGAAATGTACTTTTTTTTAAAAAAAAAGCCACAATCAAACAATAAAAGAGAACAAAACCCATGTCATACCCATAGACTTTTAATTGTTGTTGTTTTAAGGAATAATATAATTGTCTGATGTCATTATAAGCCCTTCAAACTTTGCTTGGAAAAATAACCCAAAATAAAATGGTTTATTTTGCAAATATAGTCATACCAATTCTCCTCCCTCTAGTCCAGGATCCTTTCTCCAACAACAATATGTGTGATCCATCACTTGTTGCCCTGATACAGGAGGTGAAATGAGAAAAAGGGATGGGCAAACGCGGTTTGGAAGTTCGGAGTTCGGGCCGAACTCGGCCTGTTCAGAAAATCAAACCTGAATCTGAACACGAACTGACCGAACCAAACTCAATTCTGAACGTCGAAATGACCAAAGAGTTTGGTCAGTTCGGATGGCATTCAGGTGAGTTCGTGTGGCAAAAATGTGTCACTGGAAGGCAAAACGTGACAGGGAGGGGGAGTCAGCTGAGGAGCAGACTTACAGGCACCAGGGGTGGAGAGGCTTGGAGTAGCAGCCAGCCTGCCCAATCACCATCCCTTTTCGCCTCAGACCACTGGCTTTACAGTCTGCGATTGGTCATGGACTAGGCTGCACGGAGCCAATGGGACTTGTGGTGAGGCAGGTGCAGCAAGAAACATAACTGAGTGCCTCCCTCCTTCCCAACACCTTCTGAGCTAGTCACTGTTCCTGAACAGCAGACGTTTCAGAAGGCTTTCTCTCTCCCAGCAGTTTTTGTTCCTTCCTATTCCTAATCCATTGCCATCCTCCTCCTATTTCACCCATCCAACCCATTTATCTCCATATTATCATTTATTTAGATTATATTAGATAGATTTAGGTGTTATTTTTTGTTTTTACCCCTCCCTGTGTTCCCTGTGTTCAATCTTCCTTCCTCCCTCCCCCCTCCATTGAATCCTTTCCCTCTCCCTCTTATTCCATCCCTGATTACTTTCCCCTGTTTTAAGTTTTGGATTTATTTAGAGTAGGATTATTATTAGATTGATTTTCATTTCAGTTTTGTACCCCTCCCTGTGTTCTTTGTGTTTCCCCCTGTGTAATATTGTATATATAGATAGATAGTTATTAGATAGATAGTTACTAGATAGATATACATAGTAGTTAGCTTAGTTATAGAGATAGATAGAGATACAGTGTGTTTGTAGGACAAGGCCTTTGTAGTTAATTATTAGGATATTCCATTTAGTTCAATAGGTTTTAGAATAGTTAATAGCAGTTAGATTTAGTGTAGAGATAGATATATATAAAAAAAGAAACAGCCACTCCAGCCCCAGGACCCACCATCAGGGTTCTGGGGCCTACGTTACTGGCAGGGAGGGCTGTGGCCAATATGTATCTAGAAGCTGCCACTCTAGCCCCAGGACCCACCATCATGGGTCTGGGGCCATCATTCCTCGCACAGAGATGATGTCATTCCACCGCATCAAGAAACAGCCACTCCAGCCCCAGGACCTCCTCCATCAGGTTTCTGGGGCCAAGTTACTGGCAGGGAGGGCTGTGGCCAATACCTAGAAGCTGCCACTCTAGCCCCAGGACCCATCATCATGGGTATGGGGCCATCATTTCTCACACGGAGAGTCTTTTTCCGAACGCCTGAACCGAACCAAAGAGGACCAAATCGAAGAGTCGAACCTGAACGTGGCAAACGAACCTGATGGCCGAACCGAACAGCCAAACCAAACTGGACCGAACTGAACAGCCGAACCCAAACTGCTATCTTTTCACCCATCCCTAACAAGAATGAAAATAATTCTTGCGAGAATCTCACGAGAATCTCTCAGCCCTGGTTAGATTTTATGACATTCTCACAAGAAACTCAAGATTTTCACTATAATCTCAAGTTTCTCACAAGAAACTCAAGTAGTTCAAAAATACCCACCAAAATGAACTGTGCATGCGCAAATTTAAGAACTTCTATCCTACACTTTGCATATTAAAAATGATGATACCAAACTAAACTATTTGCATTCTGTGCAGCTGTAGCATTAAAACACTGTAGTTTCAGAAGTAGTAAAGGGCATGATATAATATACATGCCAGGTCAGCAAATGAATCAAGAGTAACCATTTTGCACATGTGCGGACCATTTTTTGCTACTTCGAGGTTCTCAAGAGTCTTGTGAGAAACTTGAGTTTCTCACAAGTCTCTCTCAAGAAACTTGAGACAAGAAAATCTCATCAAGATGCCTATTCTCGTCGAGAATTTTGAGAAAGGTGAAATCTCATTTCAGCCCTAGTTTCAACCCAGTCCTGGTAGAAAGCAAGTAGACCTGAAATGAAAAATCTAAGCGAGCACTGGGTCCATCAGAAACAGGGCGTTCACCGAAATTCAAATGGCACAGAAACTTACCGGCCTCCCCACTGTTTTCACCATTTTCCGTTATTTTTTTAAAGTTGAACAGGGATGCCACAGGCCGGTCCCAAACCCTGTGAGTGTCCCACATGCATCACTGGGATCAGGGAGACAAAAACATGCCACCTAAGGGTAACCCATATGGCTTACTTTAAGGAGATTTAAGATGTATGCAGAGTTATTGGGGGAGAGGGGTTGGGTAACCTTTGTGCATGAGCAGTTATACTCATGGAGTTTTCCACAAGCCACTCAAATCACAAAGCTTTGAGTTTTCTCAGTCTTGGTAGTTGAAGTCACTAGGTGAACCCTGTGTAACCTATACCAAGGTTTTGTTGTAAAGAATAAGAAATCCAGATCTTAGCACCAGTGAACAACAGCACTGCTCTGCCAATACAGCAGGTCTCTTTGCATCCTTTTGAGGAGGAACTACAATTGTTGGAAGCAGATGGACTTGTGGGTTTGGGATCACTAAACGACTACTTTTTTTAAAAAAAAATAGTAAACATGTAATTTTGTTAAATAAATTGTTGTTTTATTTGTTGGAATTTTGCTTGAATGTCAAAGTTTGCCTCTGACCAGATCTTTGATGGGAGAACCAAAAGTACTGAAATAATAGCCCCTCCTGGGGTTAATAGGCATGGAGGAAATGCTGGAAATTGCTGTAAAAGTTCAGGGCTGTAAAACTGTTGTAAAATTTCTGGAAAGTGGTAAAATGTCCCTGAAAGTGACAAAAATTACCCAAAAATTGCAGATGCAGCAAATCACCTGAAACTTACTAATTACCAATGGACACTTTCAAGACCTCCCAAAAGTTCAGTATTGCCCTTTGGAATGGGAGCACTTGCTCTTTTCTCAGTTCTAGGAGAGACCTGTCTCTTATCACAACTGTTCAGTTTTGGCAGATTGCTGACACTGTATAAATAAATGATAAATAATAATAATCGCAAAGGTTTAATTTCTCTGTAGACACTTAATCATTGCTCCACACAGCATGAGCTGAAGTTAGGGGATCCCATCTCTGTATACTGTTCTGGTAACTAGAGTGTGCACCAGGGCCTCATGTCATTTTCCATTTTTCATTATTGTTTTCGTTATTAAAATGTGTCATTTTCATTTTTGCTAATAACAAAATGTCGTTTTTTGTTGTTATCGGTATCGGTACCAATTTCAAACAAAGATTTCATTTTTGGTAACATTATTGGTATACACACAATATCTAGTTTTATGATATATACAGATTGTAAGCTAAACCTAACCTATGTATAATATAAAATATTCTTATACTATAATCCTAATATATATAATAAAACAGCCTAGTATCTAAGGGAAAGGACTAAGGATTAGAAAGGTAAGGTGGTAGAGGATATGGGAGGATTTTTTTCTGCAAGCACAAGCAAATTCTGCAAATGCACCCTGACCGAGCAATTGCTAGCACAGAACCAGAGTCAAGCAGCCCAGCTCTGGAGTATAAAGGGTTGCAGTGCCCTCCCCCAGAGCTCCTCTGATTGGTTCTGGGAGGCAGGAGGCATTGAGCAATCACAGGGTGCCATTCAACTGCCTGGGACCTACTTACACTGCTCATTGGTCAGCGATTACATCCATCAGGTCCTTCCCATCTCATGACAGGCCCATTTCAAGAGTTCAGCACTGTTTCTGACTCCAAGATATCTACTCCTTCCTCCCCTCACCACACTTCCCTCCAAAAAACACCTGCCAGGCTGCAATAACGACAACAAAAATGACAAATTTAGCTTTTGTTACTGATATAATGAAAACGACAGGCACAGGCCTTCATGTCTGGAAGAAATTAGTAGCTATAGTTCTTACATGGCCATTTTACATGAGATTAGTTTTCCTCTCCATCTGGTAAATATTTTCGTTCCTATTGGTTCTTTCATTATTCCTTAGGCAATGGGTGAACATCACAAGGGACACATTCTAATTTCTCTTAAACTAGATGTAAATTTATGGGAGTAATTGAGAGCAGGATTTGGCTCACAGAATCATCTTCTTTGTGATGCATATTACACAGTTTCATAGCAAACGATCATAAATACACAATTATTGAATTACTGTAACATTGAAAATGTATGACTCATTGACTAGTTCCTTTGGATTCTTCTGCGAGAGAAGGTTTTCTACAAATATTTATTCACATTAGTGCTTGTGCAGTATTCAGTTCAGATGGGAAATCATTCATGTATGAAAGGGCATTAGGAATTAGGGGTGTATAATTAATTTTCATGTTTATAAAAACAAAAACAAAAATCTCATTTCAAAATAAAAAAAAATAGGAGTTTTAAAAAATGAAGATTTTGGGACATACATTTCAGGAAGCATTTTCTTTGTTTACTGTCAAACTTACATGGAAATTTGAGTGGGTTGTGCCCCTCACAGAAGGGATCATCCCTGTCAAATTTCAGAATGATTGGATAAAGGGTCCCAATGTTATAAGCATAATGGGTTGTGGTGCATTTCCAGATGTACCTTTTTTTCTTCTCATCCACTTTGAATGAAATTTGGACAGATTTTTACACTCATACCTGAACATTTCAGAAATATTGGAATAAAAAGTCCCAATTTTATAAGCACTTTATGTTTCATGGTTTGTGCACACGTTTACAGATGTAAAATCCTTGTTGGGATGGACATTTAGTAGATTGTACCCCTCAACCAAGGTATCATCCCTGACAAATTTCAGAAAGATTGGATAAATGGTCTCTATTTTATAAGCAATTTAACATTTGTGATTCTGGGCATGCTCAGAATGGGCTCTCATTTTCAAATATGGTGCTCACATTTTGCTGATGCGGTCAAAGATGGCGATCTTTGAAAAGGGCTGTGCGTACCCAAAATAGGCCTGAAATGGCATTCCCCCACGGCAATTTTTTCTGCCGGAAACTGCCGTTCTGCCCCAAGCGAAATATAATATAAACCAGTATAATAAAATAATAATAATAATAATAATAATAATAATAATGCTCCTATCTTATGAGAACTTATCCAGTCCTTTCCTTGAAGTCAGTTATTCTTTTGGCCTTCACTACATCCTCTAGAAACAAGATGACATCCTCTGTCAATGAGGTTTACGTGCTCTTTAAAATTTCGCCCAAGGGGGAATGAAGTGGATTTTCATACTTGAAAAATGTGTTGCTCTTTGCCCCTGTGTAATTTTCTTTTTGGGACAAAGTAAAGTTGGGCCTAAGCAGAATCCAAGGAGCTGCCTCCAGTCTCCCATAATTTTGTTTATAGTCATAACATTTTTGCTCATGGGTCATGATAGAGCTAAAACAGGTACCTAATAATCTGGTACTCACGGGTAATAATAGCTGCACCTTCAGGTACCGTGTTGGGTATACAGTGGGCTACCCGAGTACCGACTGGGTACCCAAATACCTGAAAACCCCCAATAATTTCTGGTATCAGTTTTTCTATTCTAGTTACCAATAAGAAAGAAAGAAAGAAAGAAAGAAAGATCAGGACTGGATGTTGACATTCTGGGACATTCCAGGACATTGAGTATCCAACTTAGATCAAAATCCGATTCATATTCATATCTGACATTTTTGAGTTGCTTCGGCCCCCAGAAATTCAGTGGGTATACCTTTTACCCTTTTTGCAGGTACTCATTTCAGCTCTAGTCATGGGAAGAGCATCCCTTCTAGACCCAGCTAAGACCCCAACCCTTGCTTCTCCCTCCTCACATATTGCAAGTAGTTGTCTTGTATATTAATAGCCTTTGTGAACTTGTACAAACATAGGGAACTTCACCATTAACTCATGCAGATCATACAAAGTCTGCCTATCGTTTTTCAATGAGGTTCTGGCACACATAATCTGAGTTTGTTCAAATGAAACCCTCATTTAGCAGAAAGACTGCAAATTGGATCTAACGGGGTGAAAAATACGTGAACCCATTTCAAACCAAACTCAGAAGGGTTTCCCTTTCCATGGTTCTGTTTGTGATCTGATTAATGAAAATCACAAAGATTTTTCTGTGGACATGCTTGCGGTTGTGCATTCAGAGGCATGAAACGAGCTGATTAAAAACTTAACTGTGAGTGTGATAAATAATATCCTTAGATTAAAAAGAAATAATTCCAGGAAATTGCTGTAAAACCGCATTAAATGCAGAAATAGTTCAATGAGGCAAATGATAACATTGCCATAGAAACAATTTTGGCAAATAACAAACAAACAAAAAAATCAGTACAGTTAGTCTCCCTTGAAAATTTCAGTCTTAATCACCTCAAGTGGTCCAAGGCCTCAGCTCATCATTGCACTTCCAAAACAGGGCCAACAAATACAGAATCCTTTTAATAACACACCTGAAAGCAGGTATTGGGAACAAGTTCCCTGGCAGAATAGGAGTTAGGGATGGGGTGATTAAGGATTGTGCTCAGGATGGGAGGAGGAGGTATGGGAGGGTTCGGCACAGACTATCTCCTATCCTTGAGCTCACACCCTCATTTCCACTTCCTTTACCTGAGTTGGTTTTTCTTCAGTGCTTGAGGGTTGGGATTGAATCCATGAACCTGATCCAGAAATTAGAAAAGGGACAAAAAATAAATAATAAATAAATAAAATAAACCAGACCCAGGGTAGATTTAGCTCACAAGCTGGCGAATTCCCATGTCCGAGGAAAGAATGTTACTGAAACAGGTGGAACGCCATCTCTTATACTTTGTGGATTTTCCATGGAAGTTCATAACAAGACCATTCTGATTATTTTTTTCAAGGTAAGTCTCTGGGATCAGGCAATCCTAAGTATTTTCAAGGCTGTGACACAGCCACTGATATGGATCATTCCTCCCACTTGGGAGCAGGAATGAATCTGCTTGCCAGCTGGAAAGACATTCCTATAGAAATTGAGCACAAAACTCAGAAGGGAGTATACCCATCAAATTTCCGGTGTCCAATAGGGATGTGCGAACAGAACGTGGTTCGGTTGTTCGGACGTTCAGTTGGGAAATCGAGTTTGGATTCAGTCGTTCAGTTCAGTGGGGGGGGGTTCAATTTTGCTGAACGTTTGGGGAGATTGGTATCGGGATTGGTCTCATATGGTCCCATGATCACGTCGGAAACCGGAAATTTGAATGCGTCAGTGCGTGCGGAGCTTATGTGGAGATAGAGCTTGTGTGCGTGTTGCGGTCGGCTGGCTGTGTGCTTTGTTTTGTTTGGTGTGGTTTGTTTGGCTGTGTTGGTTTTGCTGGTTGGTTGTGAGTTGGTGGGTGTTCTGTTTGGCTCTTTGTTGCCTGTGTGTTGGGAAGGAAAAGAGAAAAAAAATGAAGAGGCTTAGGAAGGTCAAGGTGGAGGAGGTGGAGGAGGAGGAGGCTTCTGCTGGACCTTCTGAGGTGGTGGAGGTTGGCTCCTCATTAGAGGAGCAAGAGGGCACAGGAGATGCCACTGCTGCCAGGTTTGTAAACTTTATTTTTGTTTGTAAACTTTATTTTGTTTGTCTAGCACCCCAAGGAGGGCAGGATTTGCACATGCCAGCAAGGATCTCCAGTTTCCATCCCTAGCTAGCACCCCAAGAAGGGCAGGATTTGCACGTGCCAGCAAGGATCTCCAGTTTCCATCTCTAGCACCCCAAGGAGGGCAGGATTTGCACGTGACACCAAGGGTCTCTTCAGTCGCCGCCATCCCTAACACCCCAAGGAGGGAGAACTAGAGGCACCATAAATAAATGCATATTATTTAGGTGTTGTTTATGTGTTCCTGTTTCACAGAGGGTGATGATGATGATGGCACCACTGGTGCCAGGCATGGGACATCATCGAGGCGGAGGTTGGAGCCGCTGCCAGAAAGAAGGCACCTGCGGTCTGACGTCTGGCAGTGGTATGATAACCCGAAAGGCGGATATGTCGTATGCAAGGTAAGGCACGGGGGCTGGAACAACAGGGAATGGATTGCCCTATGACCTGTTTGGAGTCCCCTGCAGAGAGAGATTGGCCATGGCCACCTTGTTGCTAGAGACGCAGCATTCTCCCCCAAAAGGACACACACACACCCATGCTCGTCAAGGCCACTTGGGACATGGGCGGGTGGGCATTGGGGAGCCTGAGCGAGGTCAGGGCCAAGCTGCAAAGGAGCCAAGGGGAGAGGATCCTTTATGAAAAAAACAGTCTGCCCTTGGAAAAGATGATTAAGTGGAGGAAGCCCTGCGTAAGTACAGGGCTATTAAGAAAGGGCTTCCTCCTTGTTTTAGGAAAGCACTGGTGAATAGAACTTGGACTAGCAATGGCTTCAAAGACATAGAAAATTAGAACACCCTATGTTTCCCTCACACAAGCCAACACCCCCACGCCCGATCGGTGTAAATGCTAGGGATGGGCGAACAGAACGGAGTTCGGAAATTCAGTTCGGTTCGGTTCAGTTTGAAATTCGAGTTCAGAAATTTGATTCGGTTCGGTTCAGTTTGAAATTCGAGTTCTATTCGGAAGTTCAGTTCGGTCGACCGAACAGACCGAGTTTGGTCGAATTCCGAATTTCCAAACCAAGTTCGGCCATTCAAAACCAGTTTTTTTGGTGTGTTGCCACTAGGGATGGGCGAACAGAACGGAGTTTGGAAATTCGGTTCGGTTCGGTTTGAAATTTGAGTTTGGTTCGGAAGTTCGGTTCGGTTGACCGAAGAGATCAAGTTCCATCTAAACTCCGAACTTCCGAACCGCATTTGCCCATTCCTAGTAAATGCACCTTGGTATTGCCCTTCAGCCTAGGGGTCCCCTCATTATTCCCTTCCGTCCCTAAATTACCTGAACACTTTTCTCCTTTCATGCCCCGATGTGTCCTTTGTCTCCTCAGCCCCAGTCTGTTTACCTTATGCACCCTCCCTTTGTTGTACCTGGACACACACCCGGGCCTCTCTCCTTTCACGCCCAATTGTGTTCTTTGTCTCCTCAGCCCCCATATGCATCTTCCGTTTTGTTATGTCTGGAATCCCTTTTGTCCTCCCTATGAGCCTATTGTGGAATCTCTGAGCCTATCCCAAATCCTTTATCTTAAGCCCTAACTCTTCCTCACTCCCCCTCTGAAATTGAGAAAGCTTTGGATGCAAACATGTACGGGTCCCTCTGTGTGTGTCTGTGTTTTAAGGGGTCTCCCACACTTTGGTCAGCCCCTTCCCTTCATCCCCAAACTTCGCTGGATGTCCCTTTGAAATAAACATTCCTTTTTTATTAAACTTTTGTCTCCATCTCTTTCTCTACTCTTGGGGAAGGTACGTAAACCAGGCTGTAGCGTATATCGATTATCGAACCTCAGATTGATCCTTGTGGCATGTGGGGACCCCTAGTTCAACTAATTTGGCTAATTCTACCCCTAAATTTAAGAATCTAGCATATATTGGGGTACCGACCCCCCAATAGTCACACATGGAAGGAGGTCTCCTGATAACAACCCACCCACTTGTGAAGACAGAATGCAGGCAGGGCTTGACACAGTATGGCAGTTCTTATGTTCCTATATTTTTATGTTCTTTAGATATGTGGGGGGGAAATATAGTGGGGCAGCCAGGGGACCACAGCAGGGCTGATAGTCCATATAGAGAATGTTAGGGATGGGCGAATGTGGTTTGGAAGTTCAGAGTTCGGCCCGAACTCGGCCTGTTCGGATGACCGAACTTGAACCCGAACCCAAACATACCGAACTGAACCAAACACCGAACGGCGAAATGGCCGAACACTTCGGTCAGTTCAGATCGCATTCGGGTGAGTTCGGGTGGCAAAAAAAAGTACACTGGAAGGTCGAACGTGACAGGGAGGGGTAGTACTAGTCACTGAGGAGCAGACTTCCAGGCATCAGGGGTGGTGGAGAGGCTTGCAAAAAATGAAACTATCTGCCTCCACCCTTCCCAGCACCTTCTGAGCTAGTCACTGTTCCTGAACAGCAGGTGTTGAGTAGGATTATTAGATTGCTTTAAGTTTCATTTCAGTTTTGTTCTGAAATGAAACTTAAACCTTAAACTGAAACCTTATGGTGTTTGTGATTCCCCCCCATCCCAAATAGATAGATAGATAGATAGATAGATAGATAGATAGATAGATAGATAGATAGATAGATCACAACAACAACAAAACATTTTATTGGTTCAGCAAGTTTTGCTATTCACAATACATAAAACATAAATCATTTTACTATTCATATTTCTAAAACATAAAAGCTAAGGGGTAAATTAAGCAGCAGATCCAAAGAAGCATATTTGGTTAAGTAAATTAAGCTATTCAGTTCATCATTTTGTTTTCCCTCTCCACAATTAGATAGATAGATAGATAGATAGATAGATAGATAGATAGATAGATAGATAGATAGATAGATAGATAGATAGACAGATAGATAGATTAGGGACAGTAGACAGTTGTAGGAGTTAGCTTAGTGATAGAGATAGCGTTAGTGATTTAGTTTTAGTGTTTGTAGGAGTAGGCCTGTGTACTTATTAGATAATCCATTTAGTTCATAGCAGTTAGAATAGTTAATAGCAGTTAGATTTAGTGTAGATAGATAGATATAATATTAGATTAAAAAAATTAAATTAAAAAACCCATATAAAAATTAAAAAAAATAAAAAACAAAAAACCCATATAAAAGTTTAATAAAACCAAATAAAAAACAAAAAAACCATATAAAAAACAACAAAAACACCCATAACAAAACATTTCCCGAACATACCGAACTGAACCGAATGGTTGAACTGAACGGCCAAACCCGAACCCGGTGAACTAACCGAACTGCCGAACCGAACGGCCGAACCCGAACCGCGAACTGTTCGCCCATCCCTAGAGAATGTGAACTGTCTGAAGGTGATGTGGTGGGACTCTGGCATGGAGAAACAGCATCGGAAGAAGGGGGGGGAAGGCAATTCAAAAGCAATGCCACCAGCACAGCCCTTCCCCCACCTCCAGTGCCGCTGAGGACTCTCCAGCCCCCTGGGAGGAGTCTGAATTGGCAAGGGCTTTGGGGGCCAAACTTGAGAAGCTGACCCAGAACTTTCTGGAAGAACAGAAAAAGTACACGGACAGGCTAAGGATGCAAGCCCTGACAATGGAGGACTGGCTGGTGGAACAGTTTCAGGATCTGGTGGTATGGGAATGCAGGTTGGAGACCTATTCCCAGTACCTCCAGACTGAGATCAACGACATGGACCTTTACCGCCAGTCGGACTGTAAATGGCAGGCATCCGTGACAGGGTCCATGCAAGGGTACCAAATGGAGGAGGGCGGGATGCCCACCCATAGGGGACCTATGGGTGGGCATCTGCCCCTTTTGCCTTTTCCCAGTGTTCCAGAGGACAGGCCCACAGACCAATAAGTTTCCTTTCTTTTTATATATATTAATGTTTGGTTATATATATTAATGTTTGGCCAGTAACGTAGGCCCCAGAAGAACCCTGATGGCGGGTCCTGGGGCTGGAGTGGCTGTTTCTTGATGCCATGTAATGACGGGCCCAGAAACCCTGAGGGTGGGTCCTGGGGTTAGATTGGCAGCTTCTAGATAGTCAACAGGCATCCCTGCCAGTAATGTAGGCCCCAGAACAACCCTGATGGCGGGTCCCGGGACTGGAGTGGCTGTTTCTTGATGGCATGGAATGATGGGCCCAAGAACCCTGAGGGTGGGTCCTGGGGCTAGAGTGGCAGCTTCTTGATATTGGACAGCCCTCCCTGCCAGTAATGTAGGCCCCAGTAGAACCCTGACGGCACGTCCTGGGACTGGACTGGCTGTTTCTTGATGCCATGGAAGGACAGCGTCCTGCAAGTGGAATGATGGGCCCAAGAACCCTGAGGGTGGGTCCTGGGGCTAGAGTGGCAGCTTCTAGTTATTGGACAGCCCTCCCTGCCTGTAACATAGGCCCCAGGACCCTGACGGTCGGTCCCAGGGCTGGAGTGGCTTTTACTTGATGCAGTGGAAAGAAGGCTCTCTGTGAATGGAATGATGGGCCCCAGAACCCTGATGGTGAGTACTGGGACAGGAGTGGCAGCTTCTGGATACAGTGGATGGACAACCCTCCCTGCCTGACTGGAACGTAGACCCCAGAGAACCTGATGGTGGGTCCCGGGGCTGGAGTGGCTGTTTCTTGATGCGGTGGAATGATGGCTCCACATGAGTGGAATGATGGCCCCAGAACCCTGATGGCGGGTCCTGGGACTGGAGTGGCTGGAGAACCTTGAAAGCTGAATTGGAGAAGGGTTCCATGTGAACAGCAGTCAAACATGTATTCATCGGTCCTAAGAGATAGGGGACCACTGTTCCGAATGGAGGCAGGCATCAGTGGAGGCATCAGTGTCAGTCATTAGTGGAGGAGAAGCAGAGGCCTGGCCAGGTCTTGGTGGCTGGCACCCCTACTCAGCCAGGCATTGCAGGCTTGCATCCTACTCTCCAGATCTGAACAAGCTATTCTGCCAATTGGTCAAGCCTTGCCCAGTGGTGAATCACATAGCTAGTAGCACTAGCCACCCACCCAGTAGCAGACTTTGGATTGCTGGAGCACAGTATCCATGGCACAGAAGAGGCAGCAGAAGTGGATATTGGATTACCCAGGAACAGAACCCATGGCACAGACATAGCAGAGGCAGTGTTGGCAGTAGCAGCAGAAGAAGACTTTGGATTGATCGGGCACAGAACCCTTGGCTCAGATAGCATAGCCCGCCTTGGCAGCAGCAGCAGACTTTGGATTGATAGGGCACAGAAAACCTTGGAACAGACAGCAGAGGTGGCATTGGCAGCAGCAGAAGACTTTGGATTGATCAGGCACAGAACCCTTGGAACAGACAGCATAGCCTGCATTGGCAGCAGCAGCAGTAGGCTTTGGATTGATTGGGCACAGAACCCTTGGCTCAGACAGCAGAAGCAACATTGGCAGCAGCAGCAGCAGACTTTGGATTGATCAGGCACAGAACCCTTGGAACAGACAGCAGAGGTGGTATTGGCAGCAGCAGCAGCAGCAGCAGCAGCAGCAGCAGCAGCAGCAGCAAACTTTCAATTGATCGGGCACAGAATCCTTGGCACAGACAGCATAGCCCACATTGGCAGCAGCAGCAGCAGACTTTGGATTGATCTGGCACAGAACCTTTGGCTCAGAACCTTTGGCTCAGACAGCAGAGGTGGGCATCAGCAGCAGACTTTAGATTGATGGGGCACAGAACCCTTGGAACAGACAGCATAGTCCACATTGGCAGCAGTAGCAGCAGACTTTGGATTGATCAAGCACAGAACCCTTGGAACAGCAGAGACAGCAGCAGCAGGTTTTGCCTGTGCGCAGCACCCATGGAGCCAGGATGGTAGGATATGCCAGGAAAGAGCTCCCATACAGCCGCAGATGGCAGCAACAGGGATTGCGTGGGCACATTTGGATTTGCCAGGTCAGAGCACCCACGGAACAGCAGACAGCAGCAGCCGGACTACCAGGCCAGTGGAGCACATCGCTGAGAGTTTCCAGGGCAGGCAGACAGGCACCTTGGCATGAGAGGCAGGCAGGCAGGCCAGGGAAAGGCTTCAGCTTTGCCCACAGGGTGGACCCACAGGCACTTTGGCATGAACAGAAGACAGACTGAGGCAGGCTTTGATTTTGGCCACTTAGGTGGGTGGGCAGAGGGGCAGACAGGCAGCATGACTTGGATCAAGGTCCAACTGGATGGGCGGGCAGCATGACAGGAGCAGAAAGCAGTGGCAGGCAGACTGAGGCAGGCTTTGATATAGGCAACCTAGGCGGGCGGGCAGACAGGCAGTGGAGCATGAGCAGAAAGGAGGCAGACTTAGGCAGGGTTCAAGCTTTGCATCCTGGGCGGGAAGACAGGCAGCGTGGTATGAGAAGCAGTAGGGAAGGCAGGCTGGGACCTTGGCAGGGCACTCGGATAGGCTGGCGAAGACTGTGCAGCAAGAGAGAGAGCCAGTCAGATAAGCTGTCCGAGATCTTCTAGCCAGAGGCCGGCTGGCAGGCTTACAGTTTCCTAATGCCACCCTGCATCATGAGGTCAGTCAGATAAGCTGACCGAGGCCATTGTGTATGAAAGAGATAGATAGATAGATAGATAGATAGAGAGATAGATAGATAGAGAGAGAGAGAGAGAGAGAGAGAGAGAGAGAGAGAGGGAGGGGGGCGCTAGGCATTGGGAGGGAGGGACAGCACCTCAGCACAGCAGCAGCAGCCCAGATTGAGGAGGAGCCCCATCCCACGACTGCCCCTGGCATGGGATGGCATGTGCCACTGCACCATCAATCCATGTCCAGGGGCAGTTTGGGGAATCCCAGCAGCAGTAGGTTGACCTTTATAAAAAGCAACTGCTCCACCAACTTGGCCCCCAGTCTCAGGCGGTGGGGTGAGCAAATATCCCCCGCCATTAAGAACACCCGCTCACTGGGGACGCTGGTTGGTGGACAGAACAATATACCCTTGGCCACTTTCAACAGGGCCGGCCACACTTCCGTCTTGCCGGCCCAGTAGGCCAAGGGATCACTGCAGGGTGCGATGCATCGCTCCTCCTCCAGATAGCTCTCCACTGCTGCTGAGGCACTGTCACATTTCCTCATGTAACTGCACCTCGGCACCATCTCCACCACTGCCCTCAGCCACGCTGCCTGCCCTGCTGTGCACGGGACTGTGCTCACCAGAGTGCCTTTCACAATCGTGCTGCTCCTGCTTGCGATAGAGGTTTTGCTGCTGCTGCTTGTGCTGGTACTGCTCGGGCTGGGAGCAAGGATAGACCCCACTGGCTCAAAAGGGTGCCTGCTCCCACTCACACCATCCCCAGGGGCATCCTGCTGCTGCTGCTGCCTCTCGAGATCCCTCTCTGCCTGCCAGACCCTCTCCACCAACACAGTCTTCCTGTACCCGTAGAGTGCTGTCTGCTGTGCAATGCTGTCCTTGACCCTGGAGTCCATCATAGTTGCCGGCACGTATTCCGCCTGCTTCAGCAGCTCAGAAAACTGCCCCGTCAGCTCTGCTTTCAGCTGCCGTGCCAGGCCAACCGCCTCAGACCCCAGCTTCCTGCCCACAGGCCCACCCTCCTGCCCCTGGAGAATCTCCTCCAGCCTCCTAAGGAGACTCTGTACCAGAGGGGTCACCTGGCTGATGCTGGCCGTGTAGAAGCTGATGGTCTCCGTCACAGCCAGGAACAGTCTCAGAACAAAGACCATTTGGGAGAGGATGTCCCATTCACCCCGTTGTACCCTGGAGGTGCCCTGCTGTCTGTTACCAGTTGCACCTGATGCAAGGTGGCGTTCTGCTCCACAAGCTGCTCAAGAATCAGGAACATAGAGTTCCACCTGGTGGAAACATCCTGCACCAGCTGGTGCACTGCGGAGCCTTGCTCTGCCAGTTTGGTCCAGAGGAGCTCGCTGCCCTTCATGCTCTGGTTAAAAAAAACAGGCAGCTTCCTCCCCCACTCTATCAGGGAGCTAAGGGTGCCTTCCCCAATCCCCTTGTCTCCCAAACCCAGGGCATCCCTGACCACCAGGTGAAGGGTGTGCATGGCACAAGGGATGCTGGCGAATCCACCATCGTGGACTGCCTTCAGCATGTTCTCCCCGTTGTCTGTCACCACACATCCCTTAGTGAAAGGCACACCTGGCATGACACACTCCCTTGACATGGCGGTTAGGGCTGCCTCAATGTTTACAGATGTGTAGGGGACATCCATAACTTCAGCCTGAAGCAGGGCCCACCGATACCATGCTTCAAGACCCCTTCTGCCGCTCCTGAAAGCTGCCTCTAGGTCCTGCCACCAGTGTGCTGTTACCATCAGGTAGGAGTGCTGGGCATTCCTGGTGGACCACAGGTCCATGGTGAAGTGGACAGTGCCCCCCCACAGCCAGCTGCTCCCTCACCCACTCCTTTAGTGCCCAGTACAGGGCTGGCATCACATCCCAACTGAGGGTGGTACGGGACAGCAGCTGAAACTGGGGGGCCAGGAACCCAACCAGGGGCCTAAACCCCATGTCCCCCACCACGGAGAAGGGCTGCCCATCCACAGCTATCATTTCCCCCAATAGGCACATGGCTTTCATCTGAAAGCCACGCCGCCCACCATGTCCTGCAGCTGCTGGTTGACTTGGCAGCTGCCTCCACCCCAGCTCCTCCATGGCGCTCTGAAGCTGCTGGTGAGGCTACTGCTGCTGCTGTGCTTCCACCCTAGCAGTCATACTGCTCCTGCTCCTAGAGGCAGCTGTTGGAGCAAGATGCTTGCCCACTGATGGAGGCGTACGACTGACTTCTGCAGTCGGGAACCTGCTGGCGTCTACTGACCCTGCCTGTCTGCTTAGCAGAACAGCACTGTGGCATGATTTGAGGTGCCTCGCCATGGCAGTTGTGCCAAAGTTGGTGAGTACCTGGCCACGCTTCATCACCTTCTGGCACAAACTGCACTGCACCTCCCTGGAATCGTCCACCCTTACCAACTTAAAATGCTCCCAGACCAAAGATGTTTTGCCCCCTCCTGCCTTCTGACCCACACCGGGTGATGCACTGGCGACACAGCTCGCGGAGGGATAGCCAACGCCTGAGCCCCAGATACCTCCTCCACAGAACTGCTTTCTGCCTCACTGTCCCCAATCTCAGCTATGTCCCCCCGCGAAGGGGAGTACTGGGCCCCTGAGCCAGATGGACTGCCCACCATGCTGCTGCTGCCACTCTGAGCAGCACTCTCCCTCTGCCCCTTATTGCTGCTGCTGCTGCTACTGCTACTCTGCTCCCTGCTGCTATTGCCCAGGGCTTGGGCCCTGCTTCTAGCAGCCAGGGTGGACTCCACCAATCCTGGACTTCTGGGGGGGATCGCCTCTACAATGGGGGACAATGGTAGCCCCTGAGGAATTTCAGCCCCTGAAGAAGCACCTGCAGCTGCAGATGAGACAGCCTCAGCCTCCTGCACTGCAGGCCTTGCAGTGCCCCACGTGGCAGTGGAGGACACTGCCAGGAGGCGACACCTAACCACCCACCTAGTGCCACTAGTTCTGGGAGCCTCAGAAGCCTGTGGCCCAAAATCAGGCCTGCAAAGCTTGGGGCGTGGTGATGGGCTCTGTCTGCTGCTGCTGCATGCTGCCACTCCACTGGCATGGCCCCTTCCACCTCTGGCATGTGCCCTATTGCCTGCCCTATGGGCATCAGACCAGCCTTTCCTTCCCTTCTCCATTTGTTCCTACAAAATAAATTTGCAACACACAAAGATTTTAGGGATGGGCGAACGCGGTTCGGATGTTCGGAGTTTGGACCGGACTCGGTCTGTTCAGACGTCCAAACTGAATGTCCAAACCAAACTCTCGAACAACCGAACAATTTGGTCATGTTCGGACAAGTTCAGATGAGTTCGGAGGCAGGAAAAACGGCTTTGCAGGGCCAAAAATTAGGTTTTGGTTTTGTTTCGGTTTCGATTTCGCTATTTTTGAATGTTCAGCCAAGTTCGGCCAAACCGAACTCAGCTGAATCGAACCATCAAACCCGAACTCAGGTTTCGAACCGAACGACCGAACATCCGATCATCCGAACAGCATTCTGTTCGCCCATCCCCAAAAGATTTTATGTTTTATTTTTAATTGTTTTTTTTTATCTAATATTAAATATATCTAAACTAAGTCTAACTGCTATTAACTATTCTAAAAGCTATGGAACTAAATGGATTATCTAATAACTACAAAGGCCTAGTCCTACAAACACACTGAATATTAAAACTAAATCACTAAACCCTATCTCTGTCTCTATCACTAAGCTAACTCTTATAACTATCTACTATCTAATCTAATCTTTCTCTCTGAAATTAAACCTAAGTAATCCTCCTGTAAATAAATCCAAAAAGAGGGGAAGGGAATCAGGGATGGAATATATCAGGGAGAGGGAAAGGATTCAATGGAGGGGGGAATGAGGAAGAACACAGGGAGGGGTAAAACCTAAAAATATCTCCTAAATCTATCTAATCTAAAGTAAATAAATAAATCTAGGTAGGTAAATGTGTGGGAATGGGTGAATAGGAGGAGGATGGCAATGGATTGTGAGTTTGGGAGGAACTGGCAGAGAGGGAGACTTCTGACAATGCTGCTGAAAGGATCAGTGGCTAGCTCAGAAGGATTTGGAAGGGGGGAGTGCAATGACTTTTGTTCCTTGCTGACCTCGCCTTTCCACAAGCCCCATTGGCTCCATCCAGGCTAGTCTGTGGCCAATGGCAACCTTCCAAGCCACTGGTGTGAGGAAAAGAGGGATTGTGATTGGTTAGGCAGGCTGCTATTCCAAGCCTCTCCACCCCTGGTACCAGGAAGTCTGCTCCTGAGCTGTCACCCCTCCTCCCTGGGCTTGTTTACCCCGTTTTTCCCACCAAAACGCTACCGAACTCAACCGAACTCAACCAAACTGTTCGGTCGTTCAACCATTAGGTTCAGATGTTCGGTTCGGTTGACCAAACATGTCAAGTTCAGCCCGAACACCGAACATCTGAACCACGTTCGCACATCCCTAGTGTCCAAATAAACTTTAAAATTTCAGGTACTAATTGGTACACAATAAGTGCTCAGTTTGGATACTTGATGTCCCAGAATCTTCCAGATTATCAACTTTTAGTACCAGAATATCAACATCCGGTCCTGTGTTTTTGGTTTTCAAGCCAATTTTTTGGTTCTCCAGCCTCATTTTTCGATTGGTAACTGGGAAAATGGTTAATTGTTACAAAAAATTACTAATTGGGGGGGGAATTTGGGTACCTAACCACTGATCAGGTAGCCTGTCGAATATCCAAATACGGTACACAAAAATATGGGTAATACCTGTAGGTAGTTAGGTACCAAATTAGTTACCCATTTCAGCTCTACCTGTTTAGGTATTCCCTAAATTAGGTATCCATTTCAGAGCAGAGGAAATATAAGCTGGGCCTCAGCTAAAGCATTGGGCTAGGAGCTCAGAGGGAGGCATGCCTACCAGAGGGGAGCAGCCTGGGAATAGGGATACTGTCTCTGGAGGGGATGGGCCCATATCACAAGGAGTGGAGCAAAGGCATTGCCCCCTTCCTTCATACCTTCAAGCCCCTCCTCAAAACCCACCTCTTCCGCTCTGCCCTTCCTAACTCCTGCTAATAATCCCCACCCAGGTTTATCCCCCACCTGTTACCTGCAAACTCCCATTGTACTGTAACCAAGCCAAGAACATGTACCTGAGTTCTCGCATGCTCATGAATGTTGCATCCCTTGTCTCTCCCTCTGTCCCTCCTTCCCTGTCTCCCCTCCCCCTGTCTTTAGATTGTAAGTTCTCGGGCAAGGACCGTGTCTATTTTATTCTCTGTAAAGCGCCAGGTACATCGTTGGCGCTATATAAATGCTTATTATTATTATTATTATTATTATTATTATTATAGTAGCTCATTCTGTCATGCCCTGACCCTTATGGAGCTTCTTTATGCTTCATATGACTGGGACCACATCAGAAAAACAGCAGGAAAATCTCTTATTAGGAGTGTGCATTCATTTTAGTAATTTTGAATATCCCATTTTCCCATGAAAATCCCATTTTCATTTTCGTTATTGAAATAATGAAAATGAAAAAAATAGTCCTGATTTTTGAAAACAAAAAACAAAAACACAACACGTTTCAGAGGAATATAATACATTTCAGGCTGTTAATTCATTGTTTTTCATCCAATTTTAATGGAATTTGTAAAGATTGTAACTCTCTCCAAAGGGATCTTCCCTGCCAAAATTCAAAAAGAGTGGACAAAGGGTCCCAACTTTATAAGCAATTTAATTTTCACAATATTGAAGCTAGAGGAAGGTTTAACAGAAGTTAAAGTTGTGTGTGCATTTCCAGCTCTAACTTATTTGTTTTTTGTCCAATTTGGATAAAATCTGGAAAGATTGTTCCACTCACCCAAGGGATCATCCCTGAAAATTTCAGAAAGATTGGATAAAGGGTCTTAATTTTATAAGCAATTATTATTGTTATTATTAATTATTATTAACAAACATTTATATAGCGCAAGCAGTGTACCTGGCACTTTACAAAGTAATAAAATAGACATGGTCCCTGCCCCTAGGGCTTACAATCTGAGAGACAGGAGCTGGGGGAGAGACTTANTGCACGTACTTGGCTTGGTTACGATGAGAATGACAGCAGGCAGGTCCATGTTGCAAGGATAAGGGTAAACCGATCGTAGGTATAGGAATAATGGCTCAGCAGGATAAAGAGTCAGACAGAGCAGAGTGAAAGAGGTGAGTAGAGATTTGAAGGTATGAAGGGAGGGTGCAAGGCGGATGTGGACAGGGAGGGAGTTCCAGGCATGGGGGGCAGCAAGTGAGAAGGGACGACGGCGCTTAGGGGAGCAGGGAAGGTGTGGAAGGGTGAGAGAAGGGACAGAGGAGGAGCGAAGTGCACAGGCTGGAGTATGGAGGCCGATAAGTGCAGAGAGGTAGTGGGGAGCAAGGTTGTGAAGAGCTTTATTGGTGAAGACTAGGAGCTTGTGCAGGATCAAGAGACATGATTGACAAATCCAGGCTGGCCAATTGACCTCCCAAACACATCCTTCAGCACTGTAACAGAGGACATTAGAGAATCCCTTATTGGTTCTTTCCTAAGCAGGTGCTTCCAACTTCCCAGTAAAAAGCAAAGGGGTTGAGGTGGGTACAGCACAGAATGAGAACACATGATTGACATTACCTCTGGCCAATTGGCATCACAAACACATCTTATAGCACTATGACAAACATAAGGGAATCCCTGATATAGGATCATTCTCTGGAGATGCTGCTCATGCTTCCAACTTGCCAGTACCCAATCAGCACAATCAGGGAGACCTTGGGGTCAGCACTGGGGAGCAAATAGAAGCTTCTGACAAGCTGCACAGCCCCTACCATGGCTAGATCTTGTGTGACTCATAGGCTGGCTCAGTGCTCTTTATGTGCAACTGTGTGTGCTGCAACCTTCATCCTCACTGCAAATGCTCATAAAAGCAGAACTCTGCACCTATTCTCCCCCTATTGATGCCCCCACAGACATTGGGGTGCCAATGACTGAAGCCTGTGCCAGTGTCAGTGCATTTGGCACCTGCTCCTCCTGTGCTCTGCCCACCTCCTCCTGTCTTCTTCACCCCTTCTACAAGTACTCCAAAAAGTAGATCTCTGAATCTAGTAAAACCTCTATAATTAAAACAGAGGCAACACCTGCAAGTGGTTTAAGGAAATTTGCAACTTCTGTTAAAATCCGATAAGTTCAATTGCTTATAAAATTGGAACCCGTCATCTAATCTTCCTGAATATTCAGAAAATATGATCCATGTCCTGTCCAAATGTCATCTATATAGGATGGAAAACAAAGAGGTTACAGCTGGATGTGTGTATGTACACCACATAATTAAATTGCTTATAAAATCTGTACTCTTTATCCAATCGTTCTGGTATTTGGTAGGGATGATCACTTTAGTCTGTCAAAGGTTCATGCAAATGATATGAAAAATGAAGATGTTACAGCCAGAAATCCATTTTCCATTGAAACTAATGGAAAAGGAAACAAAAACTAAAATGAAAATTAATAATGAAAAAAAGTAAAATGAATGCAATTTTAATAACTAAAATGAAAATAACAACAAAAACAAAAAACTACTTGTGCACACCGCCTAATCCCTCCAGCCCAATCCCTTTCTGATATGGACACCTCCTACCCTTCCTGGAAGCCAGCATTTCTCTGGGTTACTGAGGGCAGCCCTGGTGGACCTGAAGAAGCTGGGGCTTCCTCCAGAGCTTGGAGAGTCTGGGTCAAAAACGGGATTCATGGTAATTATGTCTGAAAGAAGATTTCTCAAAAGAGAGAAATCTTCTCAAAATCCAGATTCTCAGTTCATTGTCGGAAAATGGGCATTCTAGTAGGGTAATGGAAACAGTGTATTGAATATATCAATAAAGCATTTGGTTGAAGGAAAAATCCTTGATCTGTGCATTGTGGGAGGGGGAGGGCTGATCTTGTGAATATTCACAGCTTGTGCAAGTTGTATTGTTTATAAGATCTCATCTAAAATACGGCCAAATCCAAATCACTTCCACTTATGAGATCGCTGCCTGATTAAAGGCAAACTATGAAATGCATCATCTGGGTAAAAGGGAAGCAAGCCATGCTTTATTTTTTATGTATGCGACATTCTTATCTTGTCATTCTTTTATTGCACAAAGACAGGGCAAGTTAAAAATACGGTAGGAAGCTATCATGCTGGCAGTGGTATATGTATTCCCTAAAACAAACAATTTAAAGCCCCATTAAACAAAAATCTCTCATTCTTGACATAAGATCACAGTGCTGCTCTCTGCTTCTTAGACTCTGATTTACAACAAGAGGCACGAGGTGGAATAAAGACGTGCGAGAAGCATCTGATTAGGATAGCTGTAAACATCGTCACTGCCACTGAGTTTTATCTCTAGGTAATGGACAGGGTGGGTTTGTCGGAAGTCTCTTTCAATAGCAGGATGCTACCTAGGTTAGACGCCTAAGAGATAGAAAAGGCACTTTGCATCATTTTCCAGTGGTTTGGAAGGAATGGTTATTCATAACTGGGACTGTAGAACTTCTGTTGTACTCTAAGAGTGACTATAAACGTGATGAAGGCCCGCTTTGGCCTGTCTCGGCAAGAGACTCACCTGGATGCCTGTTTCTGAGCCACCAGATATGGGCCTGCTGCTGCTCCGGCCTGAATAGGTGGTTGGCCTGGAATGGGTCCCTTGGATGATCCCAGGCCCAAGGCCGGGGATTATGGGCCAAGGGCCATCCAGGTGGGCCAAGACAGGCTATAGTGGGCCAACTCATATGTTTGTGGCCTGATTCCTGCTGGGGATAAGGAGCCGTGTGGGGATAAGGACCCACCACCCCTCCAGGGGCGGAAGAGTGCTTGCCAGCCAGCGTGGTTGGGCGCACATCAATTCTGTGCCCCAACCTGACCCCGCCAGAGTCACCTCCCTGGTTTCATAAACAAAGCTTATATTTTAGCTATTTGTCACTTGCTTACACTGTCTCTCTGTCTCTTCCATGAGGCTGAAATGAGCTGTAACATTGGCCCTTTTTCACACAGACACTCTAACACCAATAAAATGGGTGTTACATTTTATTATACATGTTGCAGGGCAGCAGTTGTGCTCTATGGGTGCCCTACAGCATGTATAATAGAATGTAACACCCAATCTAATGGTGTTAGTGTCTGTGTGAAAAGGGCCATTGAGGAAAAGCGGAAATGTATGTAAGTACAGTCGTATCAATATTGCCTTGAATGTAACAATAACAAGGAGCTAATTGCCTAGCTTGTCAGAAGCTGGCTGGCATCTGAGTTAGAGATGGGAAAATGTGGTTCGGAAGTTCGGAGTTCGGACCAAACGCGACCAGTTCGGTCGACCAAACCGAACTTCCGAACTGAACTCATTTTTCAAACCGAACTGAACCGAATTTCTGAACTCGGCTCTGTTCACCCATCCCTAAAAGATAATATTCCATTTAGTTTAATGGGGTTTGAATTTCCGAACTTTGTTCGGAAGTTCGAACTGAACTCGAATAGTTCGGTTGACCGAACCGAACTTCCGAACCGAACCAAATTTCAGAACTCGGTTCTGTTCGCCCATCCCTAGTCTGAGTTATTGATAGAACAAGCATGTGATGAGTACAGTTTTCTGTTGAGCTGATCTCAGAGCACTTTATGGGCACTGTTACCATGCTGCTCTGATTAAAAATCTTATTCTTATTTAAACACAATCTCCCTTTCTGCAGTTATATCTTTTTCTACCTCCAGTGGCCAGAAAGAACAATTCATTTGCTTTCCGCTTATAGTAACCTTTTACATAAAGCTAAAACGGATAGTAAATTTTGTATTAATTTGCAATTTTGGATAGCTTTACAAATATCCAAGTATTATCCACAACCAAAACAGATGTTCACATATCCAATTATCTGGGGGTGGGGGGGATTCAGTTCAACCAGGGATGAGAAACCATAGACCTGGGGGCCAAATGGGGTCCATGGTAAGTTTCTATGTGGCCCCTTTCTAGTTACTGGATCTGTAGTTATTTGATCTGACCACTGGATCTTATTCTTTCACCCCACACTGAAAAACCTAGCTCAGGGGAAGAGAGCAGAGATGAGGGCATGCACACAATTCTAAGAGACAGATCAGTGTCTCAGATAATAGGGATGGGCTAACGTGGTTCAGAAGTTCGGAGTTTGGACCGAACTCAAGCAGTTCAGTCGACCGAACCGAACTTCCAAACCGAACTCGATTTTCTAATCGAACCGAACCAAACCGAACCAAACCGAGTTTCCAAACTCTACTCTGTTTGCCCATCCCTAATAGATAATATTCCATTTAGTTCAATGGGGTTTGAATTTCCGAACTTTGTATGGAAGTTCAGAGTTCAGACCGAACTTGAATAGTTCGGTCGACCAAACTGAACTTCCGAACCGAATTTCCGAACTGAACTGAACCTAACTGAATTTCCAAACTTGGTTCTGTTCGCCCATCCCTATCAGATAAGAATATTAAGTAGTGCCATACTGTGTCACACCAATGATCCATCAGGCCCAGCACCTGTCTCTGACAGTCGCCAATCATAATCACTTGGAAGAAGTACCCAACAGGTCACAAAGGTGCAAACCTTTCCCTGTCATTCTCTCCCAGCTCCCAACATGATCTGGGTCCTTTTCATAAGCACGCTCCTTAAACAACCTTGCCCCAAGTTCTTGTGGTCCTTAAAGTCTGTACTTATTGCTGAAATAAACCCAGGAGGGGAAACGTTCCCCACCCCTGGTTTAGAAGCTTCATTTTAGGGCTGAATCGAGAAGTGCGCCATCATCCGGCGTGCAGGGGACGGAGTGATTCAACGTGTCATTAAGGACTTCTGGAAGCTAAGTACAAGTGTGTGTCTGTGTCTGTGTCTAAGTGATTGTGGGTGACTGGGTGACTGGGAAAGTGAAGGCTAGGGGTGTGTGAGTGATCAAAGGGTTGGGTAGTGTGGGTGCACAAGAGTGGCCTGTACTAGCACACACACTCCTCCAGCACCCAAAGGGGATTCCCTGTGTATGTAGTGCGTGTCCCTCTTTGACTTCCCTGGGGCCCCTGCCTTTCCGCCACTGGTGACTATTCGCATGAGTGATTGTTCCTCCCCCCCTCCCTTCCCGTAGTGCATGTGTGCAACTGTGTACCGGGGCAGGGCAACTCCCTCTCTTCCTTCCCTATGATGATCTGGGTTGCCTCCGTCTAGAGGAACCATTTTCCCACCCAGGGCGCCCCCGCACAAGGAAGAGAGGGAGTACTCCCTCTGACCAGAGACTCTTGTCTCTGTGCGAGTGTATCCCCATCACCCCCCTCCCCCTCCGTGACACCGGCAATGCATGGCTTCCTCCAGACCGAGTAAGTTTTTTTTAAAAAAATTAATAAATCTGGGCATGTTCAAAAGGTCCAAATGGCCCCTTGTGAGCATGCTCATTCCTTTCCAAGCTGGCTTCTGCAGTGTGCTGATGCTGCCAGGGTTATTTCCTCCCAGCGTTATTTCAACAGTTAGCACCCAGTTACCTGGGTACTAAAATCAGGTGCCCGGATACCTGAAAAATCAGTAACTTCTGCTACTGGTTTTTCAATTTTCTAATTACTGATTGGTATATCAGGATGGAAAATAAAAAAACCAAGAAGGAAATAAAAAAATATTGAGAAAGGAAGTTGATTATCCAGGACCAGAAGTTGACTTTCTCAGGATGGGCGGGGGGGGGGGGAGGGAAATAGGCATCAGAAGACAAAAAATTGGGACAGGAGTAAAAAAAAAAAATGAGTACCAGAAGTTGAGATTTCAGGACATCAGGTAAACAAATCAAGTCGCAATAGGCTACCAATCGGTTCCTGATATTGACGGGTCTATTCAGCTATCAGAAATCATTGGGCATACCCATTTTTCCAGGTACTAATTTCAGCTCTAACCAGAATGAGTTCCAGAGTTTCAGCTCTACCTGCAAAAAAGGTATACTAGTCAAATGTCCAGTACCTAAATTGACTCAAAAATATCAGGTACTGATCAGTACCCAATGCGACCCAATTCAGGTAACCGACATTCCAAAATGTCCCAGAATATCCTGAAATGTCAACTTCCAGAATGATTTTTTTGAGTTTCCCATCCCAATTTACCAATTGGTAACTAGAAAATTGAAAAATAAGTACTGGAAATTACTGATTTTTCGGATATCCAAGTGTGTGATCCATGACTGGGGTACTAAAAAAATGTGGTATTACCCATGGGTACCAAATGAACTACCCATTTCAGCTCTACGCAGGAGGTGACTCAGCAAAGTGATGGCTAACTGGCTTGCCTGATGGTCTTGCATGTGTTCTATGCTTAGTTCAACTCTGCCTTAAACCTTGCCTCCAGATTCACTTTGGCTAGCTGTTGACGCATCTCCTTGTTTCTGGTTCCTGATTTGGAACTGTACTTTGGCCTCAGAACTGGCACAATTCTATGGGTATTTTCAAACATGACGCTACCACGGGTGACCACACTTACTCTGGCATAGCCACACATTGTGGTGTCACATCTGCTCCCGCCCGCCAAATGTTTACTGAGGGTGGGAGCAGAGTACTCCCTGGACTGTGGCAGGGTAACTGTGGGTTGTGCACAGGGCTCCCTGCCAGCACATACCCTGAAGTTAGCCCTGCCACGGTTCAGAAAAGACAAACCCGGACCATGGTAGAGTGGGCCATAACGTCTGACGGCCTGCTCTACCTAACTCTGACTGGTGGCAGGAGCTCTCCAAGGTGGACCTGATGGCGTCATAGGCCGCCGCACCTGCCAGTCAGGGAGCGGGTCAGGCCGTGCTGAGCAGCATTTGGGATGGGGTTGTGGGGACTATATCCGCACATCCCCCCACCATCTCCCTCCTTCCCCCATCCCCAGCCCCGGACACCGGCATGTTTGTTTGACAATAAGGCCAGATCCTTCCCATTGTGAGGGGTCTCACCACAAGCAGGATCCAAGTGTGGTGACTCTTTGAACCGTCACATTTGAAAATACCCTATGACTCTAACCTTAGTTCGCCTCTTGGTATAGACTCAAATTCTCTAATCTTCTAGCTTTGACTTTGCTTTGGTTCCTTACCTAGGCCATGATCCCAACCTGGCCATTATAGGTGGGAGCCCAGATGTACAGATGAATCCTACCATTACAGATGTATCTTACTACACATCTACCTGCTGCCAGGATAACATTAATGTTGGGACAGGCCACTGAAAAATAGACACAGTTGGTAGCTTTCCATTTAGAAGGTTAAATCTCATTGAAAGTCAATGTAGATCAGGTTCCATTGGCTTCAGAGGGAACACTCATGTGTTTATGGCTCTGCACATACCTAACTGCCTCACTGGATGAGGGCCATAAGGCTGAGTAATACGTTACAGGCATTTCCCCCAGGTAACGTACAAATATCATTTTGCTCCAATGACATTATGCTGTTGCCCATAAATTCTTCTCCTTCTCTTGTCATGTTTGCTCAGTTTGCTAATCTTTCCTTTTCCCTCTCTGCACTTGGCACTGCGAGTTCAATTTAACTTATGAAAATCAGGCTGTCTGTTCTGTTTCATTCATCATCATCAGCGGAATTCGTTCTGGAATCAAAACTTGTTTTCTATTATCTCGTTATTTTTGGGTGATGATATATGGAGCAGAGAGCAAACAGTGGCAGGACCCAGGACTGAGCTGCGGACTGTAGCAAACATCTTCCAGTAAAGGAGAACCCTGTGGGTATTGGTTTGTCTCTGATGCTAAAAAAGAAATTCCAAGGAGAAAAATGGACAACTGCGAAGTCTGCATGCTCCAGCTATAAGCTGCATTTCCTTGAATGTAGACACTAAGGGCGTTTATAGACGATCCCGCTTACAAGCGGGATCGCCAAACGCCGGCTTTCCCCCCCGTGCAGTCTCTGTGAGCTGTGTCTGCAGTTCAGATACGGTGCAGAGTGCGAGTGCACATGCGCACCCTTCTGCGCATGCGCACTCACCTGCGGAACCAGGAAGTGCGGCGTAAAGCCGGCACTTTGGGACTCCGTGTCGGAGGGGGCAGGCGAGCCTGCCCCCTCCGACGTGGATTAAAAAGCGGCCCCAGCAATTAGACGAGCGCCAAGAAAGGCGTCTGATCAAAGGATCAGCCGCCTTTTTGGTCTCGTCTATAAACGCCCTAACACTAAAATACTGCTAGACACTACTACCTGCTACCAGTACCTAGGGATACAAAATATTGGGAACAGCCAAAGGAGCTATTTAGCAGAGATCAGATCTCCGGCAAAGGAATCAAGCTTGCAAACCTGTTTCTCTTTAGCCACAGACAAATAGTCTCTCTACTACACAAATAGTCCTCACTTAACACCCTTGGTTTAGTCCTGTACAAAGGCGGTCAATTAAATTTGAAAAGTACAGTCAGCCTAGATCTGAAATGAATATCTGCAAAAATGGGTATCCCTGTTGAATTTCTGGTACCTGAATTTATTTGAAAATATCAGGCACTAATCGGTACCCAGTTATGGCCTGATTCAGGTACCCAATTCAGTTACCCAGTGTTCCAGATAATTTACTTTCTGTACTGATTTTTCATGTTTTCGTCTCAGTATTTCTTCATTCAGTAACTGGAAGATTGATAAATCAGTAACAGAAATTACCAATTTTTAGGGTATTCAGTCCCCGATTCTTGATCAGGTAGCCAATTGAATACCTATCACAGTACTTAAAAGTGCAGGTATTTCCCACAGGTACCAAATTAGGTACCTATTTCAGGTCTAAGTCAGGCCCGTTGGAAGAAATTTAGGGCCTGGGTAGATCATTATATTGGGTGTAGGGATGGTGTGAAAAACTTTCTGTTTTCGTAAAAATATTTTGCAAAACCAGAATGGTGATTGACCATGGGTTTAACTTATGGCAAAAGGAAAATCCACCACCATTGTGTCCACTAGGGATGGGCGAACAGACCGCGGTCCAGGTTCAGCCATTCGGTTCAGCCACGTTCGGTTCACGTGTTCGGATTCATGCATTCGGCGATTTGCCAGGTTCGGGTTCGGCCATTCGGTTCAGCCGTTCGGTTTGGGTTCAGCCTTTCGACTGAAAAAATAATGCGAGAGCCGGAAATCATGCCGGAAACCAGAGATTCAAGTGCGTGCAGAACTGTGTGGCGAGTGAGTGTGTGTTTGACTCGGTGGCTGCTCAGTTTGTGTGTTTTGGTTGTGATTGTGTTCGGTTTTGCTGTGCTGTGTGTTTGGGTGGTTGGTGTGGGTTGTGGGTGACTTTTTTGGGTGTGAGTGACTGAGTGTTTGTTTATAAATATTTTTTTTTAAATGAAGAAGGCTGTAGTGCTGATCCCTTGTTTGGGGGCCAACTTGCCGCTCGAGGAGGAGGAGGAGGAGGAGGAGGAGGGGGAGGAGGAGGAAGTGGTCGAGGATGCTGCCCCTACTACTACACCTCCCGTGGCACTGATGGCTTACTCCTCGGATGAGGAGGAAGTGGCTGGCTCTGGAGGTGCTGCCAGGTTTGTAAACCTTTTTTTTACTTTGAGGACAAGAAAGGCTATATTCGTTAGAGCGAGCTCACTGGCGTGCGGGTGGGTGCGTGCGTGCGTGGTGGGCATCAGTCAGGCACAAACAGTGGGCATCAGTGGGTGGCAACGGATGTCTGCCACAAAGAGAGAGGGTACTGTAGTGTGGGGGACTCTGGTACGAGCAGCACCCCCACCCAAACATGTGCCAGGCTAGCAAGGGTCTCCACTCTCCAGTTGCCATCCCATTACCTACGCACGTCCAAATAAGGGCAGGGTCTTTCCTCCAGCCAGGGTCACATCTCCCGTCACCATCCCTAGCACCCCAAGTAGGGTAGGATTTGCACGTGCCAGTCAGCCAGGGTCTCTCCATTGCCATCCCAAGAAGCACCACAGGGAGCACAGGATCTGCACATGCCAGCCAGGGGCTTTCTAGTTGCAATATCTAGCATCCCCTAGCACCCATGGGAGGTCAGGATTTGCATGTGCTTTACTGCCTCCTAGTTGCCATCCCTAGCATCCCAAGGAGGGAGGAGTAGAGGCATCATCATAAATGCATGTTATTACTTTGGTGTTCTTAATGTGTTCCCATTTCAAAGAGGAATCAGATGCCAGCCCCAGCATTGCTACCAGGACCATGCCAAGAAGGAGGACCACCCCTAGGTGTAGGCAGAGGTCGCTGCCACAGCCAGCCACACCCCCAGACATCCGGCGCCAGACATCGGATGTCTGGAGGTTCTACCACAAGGGTGACGGAACTGCCACATGCAAGGTATGGCACGGGGACTGGAACAACAGGTAATGAATTGCCCTATGACCTGTTAGTAATTGAAGTCCCCTGCAGAGAGAGATTGGATGACCACCCCAGTCCACCTACTTGTGGAGACAGAATGCAGGCAGGGCTTGACAGACCATTGGTCTGACACAGTATAGCACGTCTTATGTTCCTATTTTTTTCTCCTCCTTTTAGATCTGCCAAAAAATAGTCCAGCGCCAGAGGGAGGGGACCACGTCGGGGCTAATAAACCACATTGAGCGGAGGCATGGACTCAGAGTGAGGTGGCTGGGTGAGGAGGAGTCTGGAGTGGCACCCGTGGAGCCTCAGTGCCAGAAGAACTGGTTGAAGGCAACCCAAAAATGTAGGCATATAAGTCCTTCCACTTCTTTCCCCCCGCCCTCCAGCCCCAACGTGGAGACCCCCCTGCCCCTGGAGGATGCACAGGTCAAGGTCCTTCAGGCGAAGTTGCAGCAGGCCACCATTGGCCATTTTGAGGTGGTCCAGCACTCCTCTGCCGAGCTGGAGAAGTGCCTGGTGGATCAGCTGCAGGCGGTCCAGGCAGAGCGGCAGAAGGTGGAGGCATACGGCCAGTATGTCTCCACTGAGATGTGCCCCGTGCAGCTGTACCACCGGGTGGTCTCCAGGTGGCATAGTGAGCTGAAAGAGGTGGTGGAGTATGCCATGGTCAATGGCGTGGTGAACCCCTCCGAGGTGGCCGGTCCTCAGGACTGTGAAGCGCCCCAAGACCTGTTGCCTTTCCCCCAATTACCGGGGGACAGGCACAGTGGCAGCAAAGACTCTTAGTTTAATTTATAGGTTTCCTTTACATGTTTGCTTTTGTTTTATTAAATGTTGTTGTTGTTGTTGTTTTCTTGTATTGTAAATAGTTTTAAGTAAAGTTTTTATATTTATTGTTACGAGCTTCGTTTAACCTATCAAATCTTTTATCCCTATGGGCTGAAGTTCTGGCTGGCAGGTGGCAGAATCTCATGCAGCTTGTCGATCCCCTCCAGAAGCACCTGCCACCTCATGTAGCATAGTTATTAACCCAAAGATGTGCTGTGCCAGAAGCAGGGTCTCAACTAACAGAAAGCCACTCAGGAGGTGCAGGGCTTGTGTATGTGTAGGTAGGTGTGACAGAGAAAGAGAGACAGACTCCTTGGCAGTGGGCAGCAGGAAGCAGGAGCTGGTGGTTGGAGGGTCTTTTAGTTTCAGCAGCCAGATTCAGCGGGCATCTGCGGGTGGGTGCAGACAGAGGAGTAGGCTTTTGGGGAGGGGGGTCAGGCTGGCGTGCAGCAGGCTACTGGATGCAATGGAATGGAATGCATCCCCCAGTGACTGGAATGATGGTCCCATAATCTCGTTGATGGTCCCTGGGACAGGCGGGCATGACTGAATCAGGGATAGTGAAATGACAGCCTAAAGCCTATGGGGCACACTTCATTTGATCAGGCAATAGGTTGTAGCAGGGCAGCAGGTACAGGGACGCACACAGGCAGGCAGGCACTGGCAGGCAGGCAGGCACATATAATACATTGTGGGTTATATTCCATCTCATTACAGTAGGTTTTCTGTGTGCTGGATGTGGGCAATGGGCATTAATGGACGCATGAGCACAGATGGGAGTTCTTCCTGGTTCTGGCAGGTGGAAGCCAGGGTAGCTGGATACACCTACCTCTCCCGCTTTAGCCCACATTTCCCTAGTTCTTGCTGGGAAACTCTCTCTTTCTCTCTCTGACCATATAGTGCCGGTGACAGCATGGGTGGGATCATGTCTGTCTTTACTTCAAGCAGTGGGTGGACTTTCTCTCTCTCTCTCTCTCTCTCTCTCTCTCTTTCTCTCTCTCTTTCTCTCTGGTGCTTGGGAAGGGGAGGGGCAGGCAGAGCCCCTGGTGCTGGTCCTGGGGCTGGAGTGGCTGCTTCTCGATGAGGTGGAAGGACATCGCAGTGTGCGAGTAATGATGGCCCCAGACCCATCGCGGTGGGTCCCGGGGCTAAGGTGGCAGCTTCTGGGTTTTGGCCACAGTCCTCCTTGCCTGTAACTTGGCCTCAGAACTGTAATAGCAGGTCCTAGGGCAGTAGTGGCTGTTTCTCGATGTGGTGGCATGACAGCGCACTGTGTCCAAGAACCTGTGGTACAGACAGCATGGGCGACATTGGCAGCAGCAGCAGACATTGGGTTGTCTGGGAACAGAACCCATGGAACAGCAGCAGGATTTGCCTGTATACAGCCCCCCTGGATGGTTGGATTTACCAGAGAATAGCTCCCAATACAGCAGCAGACGGCAGCAGCAGGATTGTGTTG
>QEPC01006340.1:84573-118921 GCA_003113815.1 Sphenodon punctatus
CACCTGTTCAATAACCTTCCCTAAAAAGGGAAAGTTAGAGACTGGCTGATAACTGGCAAGGGCGTCAATGTCCAGAGATGGTTTCTTGAGCAGAGGCCACACCACTGCCTCCTTGAGACAGCCCAGCACCCTGGCCTTCCTAAGGCAGGTGTTGACTATCCCCACCAGCAACGGCCCCTGTGTCTCCCAGCTAGCCCTTAACCAGCCAGGATGGGCATGGATCTAGTTCACAATAGGTGGCTTGAACAGTCCCAAGAACACCTCCCACATCCGAGGACGACACACCCCAAAACAAATCTCCTAAAACAGGACAAGAAGGGGCTTCTACTGCCTCTGACCCGTTCTCTGCTAAAAAGTTGCATCAAAACTGTGGTCAATTTGAGTGATTTTATTTGCAAAGAAGTCTGCAAACAAATCACAGTGCGCATTTGATGGTTCTATGTCCAGGCGAAGGGATGCTGGACTGACCAGTCCCCTCACCACCCATAACCGCTCGGCCAAGAGGGACTTACCAGATGCAATGGGGGCAGCAAAGAAAACCTTATTTGCTGTCCACACCACAACAGCATAGGTGCGTAACCAGACTCTATGCCGGAACCGATCAACTTCAGTGCACGAATGACACCACCGTCGCTCTAACTGCTGCTCTTCTTGCTTCATCTGCCACAGCTCCCCGGTATACCACGGGGAGCTGGGATGTCAGGAATTGAGGAGCAGATGTCTGGGAGCCACACAATCGATGGCCTCCATTAACAAGATATTCCACCCGGACATGAGGTCATCGAGTGAACGGCCATTGAGGTCAGAGGAAACAACCCCTAGAGCTATCTTGAATGGGGGCGAACCAACCTAACTGGTTCCACACCCTCCCGGGGGCTGACATATGCCAGGATATCCACCCGGAGGAGATAGTGATCAGTCCATGACAAGGGCACTGTTGACACCTCCCTCACCAACAGATCCCCTGCCTCAAGGCCTATGCAAAATAACATGTCCAGGGTATGTCCTCCAGCATGTGTGGGGCCCACTACTCTCTGAGACAAGCCCATGGTTGCCATGGTGGCCATGAACACATGCTCCGTCCCTCCAAGACTGGCGTCGGCATGGATATTGATGTCCCCCAGAACTATCATCCTGGAGGACCACAAGACCACCTCCAATACCAGCTCAGTCAGTGCGGGCAGCGAGGCTGCTGTACAGGTGGGTGCACGGTATATCAGCAGTATCCCCACTCTGTCTCTGGCCAAATCCAACCTCAGTTGGAGACCCTCTATGCCCATGATAGGTCACACAGGAAATCTCCTCACAGACCAGGCATCCTTAAAAATTATGGCTACACCGTGACGCGCCTGCCCCCCCCGCCCCCGTCCCTCCAGCTGTGGCTGATGCTGCACCGAGTACTCAGCTGGAACAAAGTCAGCCAGTATAGGCCCTGATTCAGTGGCCAGTCAGGTCTCTATGACACATGCGAGGTCGGGTTGACCTCAGTTGACTTGTTAGTCACCGACCTCGGATTTACTAGCATCAAGTCAAGGCCAGGCAGCTCTGAACCCCGATTACCTCACCACCTGCCTGGGGGGCAGTGAGTGGGACAGAAACACAGCATCTGTCCCGTCTCACAGGTCGAACTCTCTTCCCAGAAGGAACATAATTCCCCCGGCCCGGATGACTATAAGAATATGCAAACAATATCTGTGAATAGAACTTTTACCATTTATTTTCCCTCTAATTGGGAGCCGCTTTTCTGGATCTGACCCTGACTTTAAGAAGGTCAGTCCTGCTGAATCCAAGACTTCAGGGTAGAGTGAACGTCTGGAAAGATTATTCCAAACACACATTTTGCCCCTGAATGAATTGCCATTGCTACTCATCAAAACAGAACACGGATATGTAATGTCATAACGTAATGTCAGCCCTCCTATCAAGCGTAAGTCCTGTGCATACAAGGTGTTCATGGCTATTCCAGGATCTCCAAATGTCACTTTCTTTTTTGCAATAGTCATAGTTGCTCTGGATTCCCGGAGCTATTAACAAAGCAAATACAGGAGGTACATTTTAAATCAGAACACAATTATGGCTCCCGGCTAGCTGTCTTACCTATCTCATTGTGCCTGATAGCTGATTGTAAGAATGATTTTTATCTCAGAGGATATATTTGATTAAAAGCCAGCTTCTGTGTTTAAGAGAGAGAGAGAGAGAGAGAGAGAGAGAGAGACCCTCCATCTAAATGGCCTTCCTTTGTCTAATGTTAATAAAACTAGGGCTGTCTCCAGAGTTTCTGGTATTCCATGATTTAATCAATTCTGCTTTCATGGAGCAGCTTGTTACTTCACTACTAGTTACTCCAAATTCCAACAAAGATCATGCTTTTGATGCTAATTGACATCTGTTTGCTACGTTACTAATATTGATAATGACAAGTAAAACAGCTGCTCTTGGGAAGGTTAAGAACTAAAAAATGTTCAACAGCTGTCCTTCTCCTTCCTGTCTTTCCCTGCATTTTGCTTCCCCGTTTTTNCACCTGTTCAATAACCTTCCCTAAAAAGGGAAAGTTAGAGACTGGCTGATAACTGGCAAGGGCGTCAATGTCCAGAGATGGTTTCTTGAGCAGAGGCCACACCACTGCCTCCTTGAGACAGCCCAGCACCCTGGCCTTCCTAAGGCAGGTGTTGACTATCCCCACCAGCAACGGCCCCTGTGTCTCCCAGCTAGCCCTTAACCAGCCAGGATGGGCATGGATCTAGTTCACAATAGGTGGCTTGAACAGTCCCAAGAACACCTCCCACATCCGAGGACGACACACCCCAAAACAAATCTCCTAAAACAGGACAAGAAGGGGCTTCTACTGCCTCTGACCCGTTCTCTGCTAAAAAGTTGCATCAAAACTGTGGTCAATTTGAGTGATTTTATTTGCAAAGAAGTCTGCAAACAAATCACAGTGCGCATTTGATGGTTCTATGTCCAGGCGAAGGGATGCTGGACTGACCAGTCCCCTCACCACCCATAACCGCTCGGCCAAGAGGGACTTACCAGATGCAATGGGGGCAGCAAAGAAAACCTTATTTGCTGTCCACACCACAACAGCATAGGTGCGTAACCAGACTCTATGCCGGAACCGATCAACTTCAGTGCACGAATGACACCACCGTCGCTCTAACTGCTGCTCTTCTTGCTTCATCTGCCACAGCTCCCCGGTATACCACGGGGAGCTGGGATGTCAGGAATTGAGGAGCAGATGTCTGGGAGCCACACAGTCGATGGCCTCCATTAACAAGATATTCCACCCGGACATGAGGTCCTCGAGTGAACGGCCATTGAGGTCAGAGGAAACAACCCCTAGAGCTATCTTGAATGGGGGTGAACCAACCTAACTGGTTCCACACCCTCCCGGGGGCTGACATATGCCAGGATATCCACCCGGAGGAGATAGTGATCAGTCCATGACAAGGGCACTGTTGACACCTCCCTCACCAACAGATCCCCTGCCTCAAGGCCTATGCAAAATAACATGTCCAGGGTATGTCCTCCAGCATGTGTGGGGCCCACTACTCTCTGAGACAAGCCCATGGTTGCCATGGTGGCCATGAACACATGCTCCGTCCCTCCAAGACTGGCGTCGGCATGGATATTGATGTCCCCCAGAACTATCATCCTGGAGGACCACAAGACCACCTCCAATACCAGCTCAGTCAGTGCGGGCAGCGAGGCTGCTGTACAGGTGGGTGCACGGTATATCAGCAGTATCCCCACTCTGTCTCTGGCCAAATCCAACCTCAGTTGGAGACCCTCTATGCCCATGATAGGTCACACAGGAAATCTCCTCACAGACCAGGCATCCTTAAAAATTATGGCTACACCGTGCCGCGCCTGCCCCCCCGCCCCCGTCCCTCCAGCTGTGGCTGATGCTGCACCGAGTACTCAGCTGGAACAAAGTCAGCCAGTATAGGCCCTGATTCAGTGGCCAGTCAGGTCTCTATGACACATGCGAGGTCGGGTTGACCTCAGTTGACTTGTTAGTCACCGACCTCGGATTTACTAGCATCAAGTCAAGGCCAGGCAGCTCTGAACCCCGATTACCTCACCACCTGCCTGGGGGGCAGTGAGTGGGACAGAAACACAGCATCTGTCCCGTCTCACAGGTCGAACTCACTTCCCAGAAGGAACATAATTCCCCCGGCCCGGATGACTATAAGAATATGCAAACAATATCTGTGAATAGAACTTTTACCATTTATTTTCCCTCTAATTGGGAGCCGCTTTTCTGGATCTGACCCTGACTTTAAGAAGGTCAGTCCTGCTGAATCCAAGACTTCAGGATAGAGTGAACGTCTGGAAAGATTATTCCAAACACACATTTTGCCCCTGAATGAATTGCCATTGCTACTCATCAAAACAGAACACGGATATGTAATGTCATAACGTAATGTCAGCCCTCCTATCAAGCGTAAGTCCTGTGCATACAAGGTGTTCATGGCGATTCCAGGATCTCCAAATGTCACTTTCTTTTCTGCAATAGTCATAGTTGCTCTGGATTCCCGGAGCTATTAACAAAGCAAATACAGGAGGTACATTTTAAATCAGAACACAATTATGGCTCCCGGCTAGCTGTCTTACCTATCTCATTGTGCCTGATAGCTGATTGTAAGAATGATTTTTATCTCAGAGGATATATTTGATTAAAAGCCAGCTTCTGTGTTTAAGAGAGAGAGAGAGAGAGAGAGAGAGAAAGAGAGAGAGAGAGAGAGAGAGAGACCCTCCATTTAAATGGCCTTCCTTTGTCTAATGTTAATAAAACTAGGGCTGCCTCCAGAGTTTCTGGTATTCCATGATTTAATCAATTCTGCTTTCATGGAGCAGCTTGTTACTTCACTACTAGTTACTCCAAATTCCAACAAAGATCATGCTTTTGATGCTAATTGACATCTGTTTGCTACGTTACTAATATTGATAATGACAAGTAAAACAGCTGCTCTTGGGAAGGTTAAGAACTAAAAAATGTTCAACAGCTGTCCTTCTCCTTCCTGTCTTTCCCTGCATTTTGCTTCCCCGTTTTTAATTTGCTTCCCTCTTCTCTTCTCTTCTCTTCTCTTCTCTTCTCTTCTCTTCTCCTTTCCCCCCATTTCCCTTTCCAAATGGAACCTGCCTGCAATGATATAGCTAGACTGTGGTGGAGCCAGGCTCATGTCCCAATCATCGCCATGCATGGGCAACTGCCTTACCCCAGAGTTTTATTTATTTTATTTATTTTTTTCAATTTGTATCCTGCCCCTCCTGCGAACAGCTCGGGGCAGCTAATAATTTCATCATAAAAAAATTTATAAAACAAAATATTAAACAATCCATAAAACACTACAATAAACAGGCTGGGATAAAAACAACAAATAAATAAGGGTGGGGGAAGTTAAAAAAAAAACCTCCCCCCCCATCCTCTCCCCAAAGGCGTGGGTGAACAGCCAGGTCTTACAAATTTGCTGAAATTTGGGGGGAGGGAGGACCTCCTGGGTGGGGTGGTAATAATAAATGGTTTATTAGGCGTGACCTGAGGTCATAGCCAAAAAATAATACACGATAAACAGTAACCAACAATCAATAATAAAATCTTAACAGCAAAACCAAATCATACAAAGAGAATGGGTTTCCCTATACAGTACAAATTATATACATAAACGAGCAAGCAACTGCTCCTCTACAGAAGGAGCTCAACGCTCACACTCACACTTGATCACTTGAAACCACGGTGAGCCTGACCGAGACTTAAAAAAATATATTCGTCGTGGCCATTGCAGCCCACCCATCTTATCATATCGGTTGCCAAACCCCAGGACCAGAGTAATAATACAATTCACCTGCTGCAACAAATACATAAACTCAAGGGGTCATCTCAAATATATAACTCCCGCCTTCTCAGGGTCTCTCGGGCCCTGTGATCAGTACCCCACTCTGGGCAAATCTCTCCAGGAGGCTCTGTCTCATCACTAACGCCCTAGTGGCAAATTCAGACATTCGCCTGGTTACCTCCGTATCTCGAGGGCTCAGTAGCTTCCTCAATGATTTATTGTCAGACCCCTTCTGAAGCCCCACCAGGTATTTGGATCTTAACCCTTCAAAGAAGGTACACTTTAATAAAATATGGGCCACCGCGTCTGGGGACCCTCCATCACAAAATGCACAAACTCTCGATTCACTGGGAATTCCTTTGAATCTCCCTTCCAAATAAGAGAAAGGGAAAGAATTACAATGTAACCTGGTGAATGCTACCCTTCTTGCGGCATCCATCCAGGTAAATAGATAACTGAGTCCAGGTTGTAAGGGAAGGGTGGGGTGCTAGCAGGCAAGACTTCCCCATGAAAGCTCCCAAAAGGCCCTTGGGAGCAGCAGCAATCCTGACAGAAAGGTGGGTGGGAGTGGGGGCAGCACTTCACACCCCACCCCCTCAAGTCACTCTTAACAATTCTTTCTTGGAGTTTTTTGCAAGTGTCCAAAGTACCGGTGGGAAATTTTCAGACTGGCACTCCGCCCCCTCCCCTGCCCAGTCTGAAAATGTTCTAGTGGTGCTCAGGCCACTTCCAAAGGGCCCCCTCAAGGCCAGGGCTGAACTGAGCCCCCTTGCTCTGTGATAGCTACGTCCCTGCCTGCTCTGAGGCACAGACTATAGACCTGGTGCTGATAGGTCATGTGGACATGGTTGCTAAGATAGGGTCTCAACCCCTCCCACCAGACTTCTCATCTCCATTCTCTCCTTGATCCTGGTCCTTACTAGAGGTGGCTAAACTGTTACTTGAGCCAGGGATACAGCACAATAGTCCTGCTTTTGGGGGTCATGGGGAAAAAACAAAAACACCTGAGACACTGGGCTCATGGACCAAGGCCTGGCAATGTGCTAATATTGAGGGGTGTGTGTGTGTGTGTGTGAGAGAGAGAGAGAGAGAGAGAGAGAGAGAGAGTCCTTATGGCCCCCAGTTTGAAACAGAACAGTTAGTGCCCCACCTCTCAACCAAGGTGTTTGTGGACTGTTCCACAGTGTAGAGCACTTGAACAATCTGAGGACTTTCCTAATTCTAAAATGTTCCCTCCTAAAGGCCTGTTGACCAGGCTGACCTAGGGGAAACCATTGGCTGCATTGTATGGTTAAGCCCATTGCGGGAAGGGTATCCAGCCAGAAGATATTGCACCCCTTATGGAACTGTCAGAACTCAGCGCCGTTTGCAAGGGTTGTGCGGCTGCATTAAACCCCAGTATAACCTGAAGAGGTTGCTAAGATGCTAGAGACTTCATCACACATCCAAGATGGTGATTGCCCTGCTCTTTCTATAGCTCAGAGGGGTAACCTTACTGGTTATCTGAGTTCCTAAGAGTTATTACCGGCCCTGTTGCTGTACCTGCTTCACTCTGCTTTGTGCTGCTTTTGGTCTCTGTTCTCCCCCTCCTGGTCTTCTGTATCATTGTCCTTGACTACTGTGAGTCTAGTCCCTAGTCTGTGTCTCTGTTATAGTCTCTCATTATGATCCAATCCTTGTTGCCCCTTCCTCACAGAATAAGTTTCCCTTACCCTCATCCACCCTGTTATTTCCCCATCTGTTTCCCCTTTTCTGCCTATGGCAGTATTTCCCCCCTTCCACTATCCTTCTGCACCTTGTCTACACCCCCTGCCTGGTATTTGGTCCTGACCTCTTGCCTTATGTTATTTCCCTTCCTTACCCCATTACCAGCACTGTCTGTGTACCCCTGCTTCCCTCACCATGGTCCAGAACTCCCACCTTCCAGGCTTGAGAGTGTGTGTGTACATGTGCTATCCCCTTATAGGTTTTGCTGGGATAATGCAGCATCCCCTGTGATGAGTTCTGGCTTCAGCTGTTGAGCACAGCCACCATACTAGCCTGAGTGGAATAGAGGCATAGCCCTTCTTCTCCTGCTGCCACCTAGCATTCCTATAGGAGCAGTTCATTCCCTGTCCCTAACAGAAGCACTGTGTGACATCATGGTATTCCACAGTGGGCATGACCACGTTGGGGTGAGGACAATTCCTTTGCGCCACCCTTTTCTGACATGGTGCTGCTCTTTATAGAGTGCTGAGACATCATGTCACACCATAGGGACAGGACCACGCCCAGCTTCATCAGGCTTGGGTCAGGTCCTGGAAGATCTTGGCCACGTTGAGCCCAAACTCAGCTCCAGCCAAAAGAAGTCAGGCTAGAACTTCATTCCACCTTGAGCAGGGCTATGCCCCTTCCCCCACACTAGGACTTAATTGCAAAATGACCCCTCAAGCAAGCAATGTTTACAGTAGAGGGTTTCCTGGCCAGTTTGCTCCTGGATAGTGGATACCTGAGTCACTGCCAAGAGCTGTACACGGGGGTTTTGTGATGGAAGGGAAGAAGCAGAGAAGGGCAACAAAAAAGATACAAGGCATTTCTATGCCTGTGCAACCCTGCTTCCCTCACCATGGTCTGAGGCTTCTGTCTGAGAAAGGCTTGATAGGTTAGGGCTCTGCAGCTTGGAGAAGAGACGACTGAAAGGGGACGTGATAGAAGTTTCCAAGATCATGAAAAGTGTGTGTGTGTGTGTGTGTCAGGGCATAGTCAAATGGAAATGCTGGCCCTTTAAGGGAGTAGCACCTGCATAAGAGTGAAGGTGCGACCCGATAGGGGTGTGCACTTCATTTTTGTTATTTCAATAACGAAAATGATTTTTTTGTTTTTTGTTTTCATTATTACAATAACAAAAATGAAAACAATAATAACAAAATCAATAAAGTTTTTTTTTTGTATTAGTATCGATATCGGTATCAGTATTGCACAAAACCAAAAATTTTGTTTTCAGTTTCGTTTCCGTTTTTGTCAATGTGTGTGTGTGTGTGGGGTGTCTCTGTGTGTGGTTGGGGCTATAATGAAATGCAGTCTTCTGGCACTTCTGCCACTGGCACTTCTAACACACACACAAACACACACACACACACATTCTGACCAAAAATATTATTATTATTTATTATTATAAGCATTTCTATAGCGCCAGGGATGTACCTGGTGCTTTACAAAAAACAAGCTAGACACAGTCCCAGCCTGAGAGCTTACAATCTAAAGACAGGGGGAGGGGAGACAAGGAAGGGGAAACAGAGGGAGAGACTGTTGTGAATTGGCATAGACCTAACAGAGATGTTAATGTCCTTGCTACAATGTAACTAAAGCAAAAGTGTTTATTTTGACACAAATATGCTAGAACAGACATTGAATGCTATTGTAACTCATTCTTTGGTGAAATGTAACCAGAAAAGTATACACTGGATTTATAATTATGATATTGTAACTGAATGAAATTTTCTGTAAGCCATTATGGCTCATTTTAAGATTATGTAGAATGTTATAAGTTAAGATATTAGTTAGCAGATGCATTAATTCATTGATTTAAATAAGATAAGCAATAGAATGTGCTAGGAGTAAACGGTCAAATGGTCAAAGAGTCCTAAATTACAGGATAGTATGTGAACTGTTCAACTGGTGTGAAGGAGGCAATATTCCTGTCTATTAGGTGCCTGAGAGAAAGCAGAGACCTTGTGTTCCCCAAGCAAAACTGAATAGTTTATAACTCACAGGGACACTGAGAACAGAAAAAGGTCAGCAATTGATAACAGAACCAAACGGTACCAGAGAGAAACAAGATGACGTGGTCAGACAATAAGGCACCTGTGGGGTGCTCGGGGCCAGGGAGTCAAGCCCTCCCTCTGGAGGAAGGAGGGATAGAACCCTATCGGTCAGGGCAAACCCCCCAAGCCAATGACTAAGCAGAAGGACCCCAATCATGAATAAGCCATAAGGGAGACATTCTGGAGTAAAGGGCAAACAGCCCCTTAAAATGGATAAGTAATAAAAAGAAACCTGTATATAAGGCCAATCTCTGGATCAGTTCTTTGCCTTTCATGGTACTTGACTGCTAGCCCTTATCAGGGCACCGGTTAGCTCGATGATTGACCCTCTTTGGGACTTCTCCGTAGGAAGTCCTGCAACTTGCTCCACAGCTAGGCTCTCTCTCTCTCTCAAGGCTTCGTTGGGCCCCCTGCCCACCCTCCTTCTGGGACCAGACCGTGGACCTCTGATCACATAAGAATATATGCCTTGTATGTATTTGAAGTAGTCAGAGTAGGTGAGAGATTATATGTTAAAAGTGCAAGTACTTCATTAATGATTGGTATGTTAAATTGTGTTGCTATCATTGAATAAAAGGTCTATTTGATTGAACAAAAGAGTCATTACTAGAAATAGAAAGAGGAGTAATTCCCCACCCTCTCAAAACCAGTAGTATTTCCACTTGATCCCGAGAACTGAAAGGGACCTGCTTCACCAGGGTGCAGAAAAGCAGCTGAACCCCCTTTCATTTCTTTTCAAGACAAGGGATGCGACATTCATGACGATGCGAGAACTCAGGTACAGGTTCTTGGCTTGGTTACAGTAAAACTGAAACAAAACTAGGGATGGGCGAATGCAGTTCAGATGTTCGGAGTTTGGAACGAACTCGACCAGTTCGGTCGACCAAACCGAACTTCGGAACCGAACTCGATTTTTGAACCAAACTGAACCGAACCGAATTTCCGAACTCGGCTCTGTTCACCCATCTCTAAAAGATAATATTCCATTTAGTTCAATGGGGTTTGAATTTCCAAACTTTGTTCGTAAGTTTGGAGTTCGGACCGAACTCGACCAGTTCGGTCGACTGAACCGAACTTCCAAACCGAACCAAATTTCCAAACTGAACCGAACTGAACCGAATTTCCGAACTCAGTTCTGTTCGCCCATCCCTAAACAAAACTGAAAACAAAATTTTCAATTTCTTCCTATACTGATACCAATGACGCTGATAACGAAAAATGAAATTTTGTTGTTAATGGAAATGAATAACGAGTTTTTAATAATGAAAACAAAAAATGAAAAAGAATAACGACATTATGCACACCTGGTACACACCTCTACAAAAGCTCAGGCACTACTAGGGGTGATGGAGAGTGCCCAATTGTCTAACACCTGGGGCTGCGTGTGGTTGGGAGAACCACAAGCCTTAAGAGCCTAGGAAAGGCTCAGTTATAGAAGAGTTTGAGGAGAAAGGAGCTTAGACTGGCCTTGCCTCCAGAAATACCTGGCTTAGAGGTCTCTGCCTGAGGTATGAGGCTTGGTATGCTGCAGATGGGCCTCGGTCCTGACCTGAGAGAGTCTGAAGACTGTACGAAGTTTACATCTGGCCAGAGAGGAGGAACTGTACCTGACCCCGGGGTGGGGTGGGGGGATGAGACTGAGGAACCCCAGCCTCAAAGGTAGTGACATTTGTATATAGGACTGGATGATGATAGGACATTATATGTTGCTAATAAAGGGTACTTTCAGACATGACGCTAACCACCCTTTAACCACCCTTGGTGGTTATTTATGCATGTTGCAGGGCTGCATAGGGCACCAACACAGCCCTGCAACATGCATAAATAACCACCAAGGGTGGTTAAAGGGTGGTTAGCGTCATGTCTGAAAGTACCCTAAGACTCTGAAGAGCCAAAATTCCCCTGTTGAATGTAGTGTCTAGCCGGGATCTAGCCAATACTTTCCTCAGGCCCAACCATCCCTGTTAAAATATGGAATAGGTATTTAATTTATTTCTTTATTTACCTTTTCTAAGGACAATTGAACCTTGAGTCACTCCATGAAGTTAACAGGGATCAAATTTAAAACAAATGAAAGGAAGTACTTTTTTACCCAACATACAATAAAATTGTGGAACTCATTGACAGACGATATTGTCCAGGTCAGTAGCAAAGAGGATTCAAAATGTAACCTGCTGCGTATTCCCCTGCGGCAACAGAGGCTGGCCACTCTCGGAGACAGAATGCTGGGCTTGCTGGACCATTGGGCTGACCCAGTAAATGGCACTTCTTATCCTCTTAAGCAATCATTATGCTTATTGATTAAGCATTGTTATCTCCCATAGTTATCATTCCTGAGGATCTGGGATGTTCTTTTCACAGATGACACTCTTCTTCCATTACTCCATGCCCTTGGCTATTTGAACTACTACTTGTATTTTAGTTCCAGCAATGCAACCCAATCTTCCAAATCCACTGTTCATCAATGGGGAAAATGACTTCTTGTCCTACCACCATTCATTTTTCTTTGCATTATGGTCCTTGTCTTGTCAGGCCTCCTGCTCATGTAACATGGCTGTAATATGTAACTTTGCACCATCTCATGGTACTTCTGGGTTCTTCCAACCCACTTGTCTTGTGACTAAGGCTGAAATTAATATTCAGTAAGAATATGTAAATTTGGCAAATTTGAAGTATTCATATCCATTTCAATGAAACAAGTATGAAGCGGTATTCAATACCTTCTTAGTCTGTGGTTCCAAACCTTGGTTTTGGTTAGATCCATAATGGTTAGTGGATTTATTATTCATGCTTTCAGGTAGTACTTTCAATGCCTGAATATTAGCCAGCATTGAAAAAGGTACTCATATATCCCTTTTGGGGATATTTCTTTTGGTTTTTTTTGGTCATTTCCAATATTTCAGTTAAGTGAGTTTCATCATTTGTGCATGGGCAATTGTGCTAATATTGACAAAATTATTTAAACATAATGCCAAAACAACTAAATATCAAAATAGTCAAACTGAACGACCCCCCCACCCATAGGGAAAAAAAACAAACACCTCAGACATAACCTAAATGGAAACCTTATGGAGCATAAATGTATATAGATTATTACTAGAACCACTATTTTCAATTCAGTAGGGCATATTTGATGGGTTTACCCATTTTATCCTGGTAATTATTTCAGTTCTATTTTACTATTTGCATATTCAGGTTTTTTGGTCACTTCAGTAACTTCTTCACTTTGGTATACAGTACTACGTTGTACTGTTGAAAAAAGTACCACATAGTACTTTGTACATATAGTACAACATGCACTATATACAACGATGTATAACATAGTACAATATAATGAAGAACAAAGTGACAAAAATAATACCATAATATTAAGAGCCAACATATTGAAACAAAGTACATAAATAAAGGAAGCTATTTTTTTGCAACAGGGATATTCATTCATCAATCGAAGGAAGTATGCAAATTATTTTTGCAAATATTAAATGTCGTATTTCTTTCAGCTTTACTTGCGACAAACGCATTCATTTAGTTGGATAATCAGTCTACCTAGATCCCTGCAGTATGCAGTGACATCTAATGTCACATGTTACTATTCATTTCAAAGTGGGAACTCCAAATAATGGGAAAGGGTCATTTATGGGATGAGCTGTGTCTATGCTCTTCTTTATTGTTGCCATTTTCTTGTTAACTGGTTGTCTCCAATCCCATCATTACAATTTTGTTCATTTTTCCTGATGTATTTCATACAAAACTAGAAGAAGTCTGTACCTTGTTTTGTTGCCAGAAAAGAGGAACTTTCTTTGTTTGAAAACTGTAGCAGATGTCTGTGGCAATAAAAAGGCAATTATACTCCTATTATCATGAGAGTTTCCAGTAGGAAATCCCGACAAACTCTGAGTTTACTTAACTGAGATAAATATGGTAGATAAATAGCAAACTGAATTTAGCTTACCCTGGTACACAGGTGTGCTTCACAATTCCTCAAGCCGTGATTCACAGCCATAACCTTTCCTCACAACTGACATTGCAAGATCTTTTACAAAACAGAAATGGGCTCAGGAGGCAAAGCTCTGAGTTTTCCAAAGTTTTGAGGTTCTGGCATTTGAGGTATTGATTCCAACTCACTCAGGAAAGTAAGAAACCAATGGCTCCTTCTGTTCTTCAGCATCCTCTTTTGCATGTTATCCTGAGGATGGAGCCATTGCCTACACCGGGGTTACGGAACAGAGCTGAAACGGATACCTGGTTTGGTACCTGTGGGTAATAACCACATTTTCGGATACTGTTTTGGGTATCCAAATCAGTCCCTGAATAGAATACCATTTGTGTTCCGGAATTTTTTTTTTTGATTGCCACTTCTTTTGAGTATCCAAAATGACCTCAACCCCACCCCGAAACAATACCTCCAAAATTCTAATATTCCAGATTTTTTGCTTTTGAACCCCAAATAAATATTTGTTTGCATATCTGTTATGGGATGGCTAGTGATATGGGTATTAAAATGCTATCTTTCATCACCTCAAGGCTAGACTACTGCAATGCACTTTACGTGGGGCTTCCTTTTTTCTGGTTCGGAGGCTGCAGTTGGTGCAGAATGCGGTGGCCTGTCTCCTTATGGGGACGGGAAGGCGGGAGCACATAGCACCTGTACTCTGTCCTCTGCACTGGCTGCCTATAGCGTACCGAGCCCGATTCAAGGTGCTAGTGTTGATCTATAAAGCCCTACACGGTCTGGGCCCCTCATATCTCAGGGACCGTCTCGCTCTCCATGCCTCAGATCGATCCCTGCGGTCTACCGGGGGCACCTTTTTGGAGGTCCCCTGTGTAAAGCGGGGGCCGCAATGGAGAGGGCATTCTCAGTGGCTGGGCCAAGGCTCCGGAATTCCCTCCTGGAGGAAGCCTGTCTAGCCCCAGGTCTATTGGCGTTTCGGCGAGCCTGCAAGATCTGACTGTTCGCCCAGGCCTTCGGAGGGGAGGGTGGGAGGGTGGGGTGGGATGGGATTTTTGAAGAGTTTTTATGTTGAGGGGGTTTGTATTTTTAAAACATTGTTTGAATGAATTTTATTATTGTGTGTTTTTATGCTGTAAGCCGCCCCAAGAAGCCGTACGCATGAGGGGGCGGCTAACAAATATTTAAAAATAAATAAATACATCTGAAAATAGAGATAATACTCTGGGATGGGGGCCAAGAGTCAACCGTTGCTTTGTTCACTTGAATTCTCCAGGTCAGGTTTCAGCTCTGGCCTTACTCTGTCTGGAGCTTCCACAGGAGCCCACAGTCTAGCTCCTCTCTTCTCAGCAGCCCACGCTCAACTGACTCCTCTCTGGCTCTTCAGCTTTCTTTTGTAGACTAGGCCATACCCCAAACACAGCTGTTTCCTGTCAGACTCTGCCCTGCGCTTCCAGAGGGCCTGCAGGTTCGTTAGCACATTCCTTTGCTGGTGCTAGCTGTGCTCTCTTAAAGTCATAGCAGCGCATTGTGGCTCTACTCTTCCACAGACATCTACAGCAGACTGACACAGGGAGTGCAGAGGAACATTGAGACTGCTCTGGTCAGCAAGCCAGGCCGTAGTCTGCCTGTGCTCCAGGACAATCTGACCAAGCTCTTGAGGTTTTTTCCTTTGATAAAAGAAACTTTTCAGATTGTTACTCCAGTCATTCTCCTGCCTCTGAGCAAGAGGCTTTGATGCCGACAATGTTTACTGATTAGGATTTTTGTGTGTGGTGCGGATTATTTGCCCTCCGGGTGAACTGACAGCATAAAAAACATTCCATTTAGGGCTATTGCTGAATTATTAAAAAATAGCTGAATTATTATAATAGTCGAACACAGCTAAATTATTAAATAATAGACTGCAGATGAATGGTCACTCTCCATCTACTTTGCTATCTTCTCTTAGATCAAGTGGCGTTCTTAATCTAAAGACTTACATTTAAAAGGGATATAAAAAAAAAGAAAAAAGACAATTTCACTGGAACTTAAAAAGCGGAAGTCATTTAATGAAATATGCAGGCTGTTGAATGGCTTGTTCTGTCAACAGCTTAATTCCCAATGAGTTACAGCAAGCTCTGTTGTTTGAAAATACTACTTTGGTGTTCCAGTTGTTGTGGTTGTGACAATAGGCCATACTTGAAAAGGTGCAGCATTAAAATCTTAATCTGATGGATTTTTTTTCAGTACTGATGACTTTTGTAAGAAGTGGGGAATGTATTTGCATACTTGGAGCAAATCCTGAGTACCCAGCACTGTGTATAAAAGACACATGCCACATTTTAAAAACCTATTTATGCCAATCATCCAGATAATGGGTCTCTCTCCAGTGTAAATCAGAGCAAAACCCCAAGACTCCTCTATCTTGGCCTGACTGCCCACCTCTGGGGAACTAGGTACAGGAATGCCCTGTATCACGGTTGAGGGTACCTGGGTTGAGTTCTTGTCAGGATACTGTCCACCAATTCTTTTTCTCTGTGAATCTTTGCTCAAGTGTGTTTATTTCTTCATACTAGCGCTGAAATTCGATTATTAGATTCCCACTTTCTGAGAATCAGGGTTCTCCTGAAAATGAGAAAGAAGTCAAGAAACTGCCTGGATTCTCGCTGAGAAAGACAAGAATTTTGAAACAGTCATCCCTCCCCCAGCAAAAGGACTGGCATCCCTTGGGCATCCTAAGTGGGGGTCCCAACTCTCTTGGCCAACACAACCCCTTGAAAAGCCTTCAAGTGGCTGCCTGGTCAACTTCAGACTGAACCTAACAAGGCAGCTGATTTCAGCTTTGCAAGGAGCGACTCTGAGTAGAGCTGAGTAGCCCTTTGCAAAACTATATTCTCAGGGGTCTGTCCTGCCTGAGGGACTTGGGGGCGGATCTGTGTCCCCCTCACTTCCCTTACCAGGGCACATCCCCAGGAAACACCCCCAAACTCCTTTGTGAAGTGCTGCACCAGGGGGTGGATCCACATTTCTCTCCCCCAGTGCTGCCCTTCGCAAGCCACCTAGCAGGGCATGGGTGTACTTTGTGGCAAGGGGAGTGGAGGGAACAATGTCCCCCCACTCCCCTGGGGGGCACACCCCTGGGAAGCACTCCAAAACTCCTTTGAAAAGCGCTGCCTCGGGGGGGGGGGGGGGGAGAAATGGATCCCCATCTCTTGCCTAAGTAGCAAAAATCAGCTCAGTCAATCGTCATTCTAAAGGCACACATCAGAGGAAATCACCTGGCTGGCTGTATTCGCACCTCATCAAAGATGCAGCAAATTTGCATGTGCTTCTGCTCTGCTGCTTCCTAATGACCTTTTCCCACAGGTGTGAAAGTGCCCTAAGATGCAAATTCTGCAACTGTAAAAAAGAAAAATTTGGATAGTTGTTTTGGGGAATTAATATGCAATTTATCATCATAAATATGAAATGTCATACTCATTTCAGCCCTAGACTAACACTGTTGACTCAAGTGGGACTACAGTAGAAATCCTTTGATCTGCATATTTCTAATTGAGATCACTCTTTATTCCAGACATATGTTAAGCATTCCACAACTCTCCCACCCACTCTTCTACTGTTACAGAAAGACAAAGTGGTTTCTGGGTTTCTCCAAGGACACTTTGCTCTCGTTGCCTATGACAGGTGCCGTACCACTAATAAAGAAGTGTATCTCTGACTAGGATAGACAACTTTTGTCAGCAGCAATTCATTCACAAAAATCTCGGTGGTATATACATTATTTTCTTTAACTCCACATGGCGCTAATTATCTACGTTTTTCATCATGCTGGAGCCACAGACAGTCATCCACGCTATCTCAGTTTAACCTTGTCCCATCTGCGGTTATAGAGGGTAAAATTCAGGGGATTCCATTGGACCAAAGGCTTTGTAAAATTTGTAACCAGAATGTTGTCAAAACTCTTACATATAATTTTTGATTGCCCACTCTATTCAGGTGCCGTACCACTCATCTAGTCCCTATAATGTCTAGCACTAATCTTTGCAGTCAGTTGGACCTATCGTCCTATTTACTTACTGGTCCGAACTGGGATATAATGAATTGTATCGCCTAATTTTTAGCAGCAGTGATTAAACTCAGATTTGAAATATTGAAAAACCCCTAGACTTTTTAAACTGTTAAAAAACAAAACAAAAAAAACCACCACACACCTCTATTTGGATTTCGTGGTTTTAACTTTATGTTGTATTGTAAATGTTTTGCCATGGCCTTTGGCTTTGCAAATAAATTGAACTGAACTGACAAAGTGGTTCAAATGATATCTTTTATTGGACCAACTGCTGGTGGAAGTAAGAAAGCTTTTGGGCCACACAGGGCCCTTCCTCAGGCATGTAGCATAGAAATATATAAAATGAGCAAATGTAGGGCAGGTATATACGAGGGGACACGGAAGAGTGGGAGTCCTACAGGTCTCAAATAGTCCATGGGTGAGCCCTGTGGTTTTAGTGCCTAAACCTGATGGCTCCATAAGGTTCTGTGTTGATTATCGCAAACTAAATGAGATAACTGTGTCAGATGCATATCCCATGCCTAGAACAGATGACATGATTGAAAGGATTGCCCGGGCTAACTATCTGATTACCCTAGACATGACCAAGGGATATTGGCAGATTAAAATCAAGACTGCCCCTGGCATGGGATGGCATGTGCCACTGCACCATCAATCCATGTCCAGGGGCAGCTCAGGGAATCCCAGCAGCAGAAGATTCACCTTGATGAACAGCAACTGCTCCACCAACTTGGCCCCCAGTCTCAGGCGGTGCGGCAAGCAAATGTCCCCCGCCATAGAGAACACCCGCTCGCTGGGGACACTCATTGGTGGGGAGTACAGGAGACCCTTTGCCACTTTGGACAGGGCTGGTCACACGTTTTTCTTGCCGATCCAGTAGGCCAGGGATTGCTGCTGGGTTCAATGCATGACTGCTCCTCCTCCAGGTAGCTCTCCACTGCTGATGAGGCACTGTCATACTCCCTCACGTAACTCTGCCTGGGCACCACCTCCATCACTGCCCTCAGCCATGGTGCCTGCCCTGCTGTGCACGAGCCCATGCTCACCACAGTGCTTTACATATATGAGCTGCTGCTGCTGCTGGCAATAGGGGTGCTGCTGCTGCTGCTGCTGCTGCTCAGCCTGCTGCTGCTGCTGCTGCTACTGCTAGGGCTGGGGGCATGGATAGACCCCACTGGCTGAAAGGGGTGGCTGCTCCCACTCCCACCATCCCCAGGGGTGTCCTGCTGCTGCTGCCGTGCACTTTCCAGAGCCCGCTCTGCCTGCCGGAACCTCTCCATCAGCTCACCCTTCCAGTGCCCATAGAGCGGTGTCTGGCATGCCACGCTGTCCTTGACCCTGGGGTCCAGCATGGTTGCAAAAATGTATTCCTCCCGTTGCAGGAGCTCATCAAACTGTGCCTTCAGCCCTGCCTTCAGCTGCTGCACCAGGGCGACTGCCTCATTTGTCTGCTTCCTGCCCTGAGGGCCACAATCCCGCCCCTGGAGAATTTCCTCCAGCCTCCTAAGGAGACTCTGGACCAGAGGGGTCACCTGGCTGATGCTGGCCATGGACGAGTGGATGGTCTCCATCACAGCCAGGAACGGTCTCCGCATGAAGGCTGTGTGAGCCAGGATCTCCCATTCTGCCCCATTGTACCCTGGAGGTGCTCCGCTGTCCATCACCAACTGAACCTGATGCAAGGCGACTTTCTGTTAGAGAAGTTGCTCAAGCATCAGGAAAATGTAATTCCACTGGGTGGACACATCCTGCACCAGCTGGTGCACTGGGAAGCCTTTCTCTGCCTGCTTTGCCCGGAGGAGGTCGCTGTCCTTCACGTTCCAGTTAAAGAAACCGGCCAGCTTCCTCCCCTACTCGATCAGGGAGATACGGATGCCTGCCCTAATCCTCTTCTCCCCCAAGCCCAGAGCATCCCTGAGCACCAGGTGAATGGTGTGTGCGGTGCAAGGGATGCTGGCGAAGCCCCCCTCATGGAATGCCCTCAATATGTTGTCCGCGTTGTCCATCACCATGCACCCCTTGGTGAAGGGTGCACCTGGTGTGAGCCTCTCCCTCACCATAGCGGTCAGGGCTGCCTTGATGTTCTGATACGTATGGGGGCTGTCCATGACTTCCGCCTGAAGCAGGGCCCACCTATACCCTGCTTCAGGACCCCTCCTGCCACTGCCAAATGCTGCCTCTGGGTCCTGCCACCAGTGTGCCATCACTGCCAGGTAGGCATGCTGCGTGTTCCTACTCGACCACAGTTTGGTGGTGAAGTGGACGGTGGCACCCCCAGTCCTTGCCAGCTGCTCCCTCACCCGCTCCTTTAAAGCCTGGTACAAGGCTGGCACCACCTGCCACCTCTTGGTGGTGCGCAATGACAGTTCAAGCTGGGGGGCCAGGAAGCCAATCAGGCACCTAAACCCCATTTCCCTGACCACCGAGAAGGGATGCCCATCCAGTGCAATCATTTCCCCCAACATGTGCATGACTTTCATTTGAAAGCCACGCTGACCTCCATGTCCTGCAGCTGACGATGGACTTGGCAGCTGCCCCCACCCTAGCTCCTCCATGGTGCACTGAGGCTGCTGCTGCTCCTGCTCCCCCCTAGCGGGCAAGCCTGGACGCTTGCCCGCTGATGGAGGCGAACGACTGGCTGCTGCAGTCGGGAACCCGCTGGCGTCCACTGCCCCTGTCTTCCTGCTTAGCAGCACAGTGCTGTGGCATCCCTTCAGCTGTCTCACCATGGCAGTTGTGCCAAGGTTGGTGAGCACCTGCCCACGCTTCATCACCTTCTGGCACAAAGTGCACTGCACCTCCCTCAGATCATCTGCCCGCACCAACTTAAAATGAGCCCATATGGAAGTTTTTTTTCCCCCTCCTGCCTTCTGGCCCACACCAGGTGACGCATTGCTTACAGTGGTGCTGGGAGGGACAGAACATGGTGGCGACACAGCTCTCAGGGGGACAGCCATCGCCTCAGCACCAGACATCTCCGCAGGACTAGTGTCTGCCTCACTGAAACCCTTAAGAGAAACTAAACCTAACCTGTGTCAATAGCTTATCAGTCCTTCTTTAATAGTAGCTAAGCAGTTTCTGGTTTGTTTGTAAAACATCAGTGGTGTCTAGCCTCCTTCATGAAGGGCTCCTGGGTCAATTGCAAGGATTGCTGTCAAATTCTACCTTGTTTAAACCCAGCTACGCTATGGACCTTCACAACAAGTTCCACAAGTTAAATGTGTGTTGTGTGGGGGAAAAAAGTACTTCCTTTGGTTGCCTTTTATCCTTTAAAGTTCTTCCAACCTCTTCTCTTCCTGAGCTAAGTGAGCGTGTGACTGCTACAGGGAGAAGAAAGGCTGTGCTTTATCTTTGTCATCTTAAAAAAATGGAAAAAAGAAAGAAAAAAAGAAAAGAATTTGATTTTGATCAAGTGGTTATTTAAGTTGTTTCCAGAGGCTCCATTTTTGTGCCACCTTTTGGTGGAGACAAATCCCTATCAATAAGTGTATTTAAAAAAACAAAAAATTAAAAAACCCAACTTTATTCCTGTTTCTGCCCTAAGCAGAGAGATTCTATCTACGCTGAGAAAAGAAAAGCCCAAATACAACACATAGGTTTTACACTAGACATAGTTATTTCCATCATGTACAGTTATTTGCTAATCTTTTACTATTTTAGTATTTTTCCCTGCAAATATAAATCCCCTGACTCCTTGAACAGTCACACTCTCAAGGGGACAACACACATGTAAAGATACACAGGTAAGTATTTTCAGAACCATAAGTAACTCTCTGCTTTAATGTAATTTTGTGCTTTATCACTAAAGCTGCACAGGGCTAAAAAATAGGGAAGCTAATTTTGCATCATTCTGTCCTGCTTGTTTCGTTAGCATTTTTTTCTTCACAGCTTTATTGACTTGTATTTCAAAAGGTTTCCTTTGATTTTATTATCCTGGGGCGGCACTAACATTCAATCCCTCAGGTTTTCAGAATGGGATTTGGAGGAGCCCATTAGGATTTTTTAACATTCTAAAGTCAGTTTCCAAACAGATTGTGCCAGTGAGTTGATGAAATTTGAGCTAATTGCACTAATGCTGACAAATGCACTGGAACCCAAAACAAATGTCACAGTCTCAAAAAAAAATGACACCTCTTCAAGAGATGCTAAATAGATGCAGTGATTTGTGGGTGTAGCAGGGCTATTTATGCAAAAGCAGCTTTTTTGTGAGGAGGGGAGGAAAGAACTAATGTTCTTTGCTTAAAAAATGCAGGAGTGTGCAATGTGCTCCCTCACTAGTCATTTTCGAAAAACATGCTGTAAAATTATAATTCATGCTAACACAGATTAGCCCTTTTAAATCAACTGACATTATTCCACGGCTTCAGAATAGTGTACGGAGATCTTTTGTGGATTTTTGACCATGTATGAAAACAGATAAGAAGTTAGCCTATGCTGGCCTGCTATGGTTCACCTCAGCCCAGAAAGTGACAAAAGTGACGATAAACTCCCAGTAAGTGATGAAAGTGACGAAAGGTCACTAAAAGTGATGAAAGTCATGGAAAGTGATGGAAAAGTCCCAGAAAGTGACTAAAGTGATGGAAAAAGTCCTGGGAAATTATGAAAGTGATGAAAAAGGCAAAAGCACAGAATCACCGGTAACTGAAGTAGTGCCATTGGAGACTTGCAAGCATTCCCAAAATTTCAGTATTTCCCTTCGAAATGGGAACACTTGCTCTCGTTTCATCTCTATACAGGCAGGACCTGACTTCAGTCCTTGTCTACACCCATCCCTACACACCCCCTATGGCTGCTGCATCTCCTCAGCATGCAGACATTTCCTCAGCAATACAAGCCCCATCTCTAGGCTGGAACTCCCAGTGTGGGAAGAGAATCCTGCTTAGGGTTAGGACCTGACTTGGCTGATGAAGGACCCTGTGAGTTATGAAAGCTTGCATACCTCTACCACCTGTAATTGGGCCAATAAAATCTATCACTATACTACTCTGGGTATTTTCAGACGTGACAGGCCTATATTGGTCCCGGCACAGAAACACCCATTGACCCCCACCGGGATCAAACCGGCACGTCCAACAGACATGCCGGCTGATCCTGGCGGGGAATTGGGGAGGGAGCGGGGCCACGCGGCTCAACATGCGGCCACACAGACCTGCCCCCCCCATGCTCCCTAGGCTGTCCGTCCTCTGGGGAGATGGGCAGGTGCTGCAGCGCCCGCCCGCCCCCTCCCCTGGGCCATTGACCATGGCCTGGAATCCCGTCACTGATTCTGGGCCATGGTCCGGGGACAGATGAGACGATCACCCTGATCACGGGCGGGAATCTCATTGAACATGCAAATGGAGATGGTCTGGGCAGGACAACCGTTTGTGTGTTCAATGTGATTCCCCCCGTGATTCACGGGGGTGAACATCTGGTGGGCGGCTTCCATTCGTCCCAACAGACGTTACGAGACCATGATCACCATGAGGGAATTTCCCGTGGTTGAGCGTGATCTTGTAACGTCTGAAAATACCCTTTGACTCTATTGCCTATATTTGGGACCAACACGGCAACCTTACTTTCTGTACATCATGTTCCCCCAAGGAAGAATAAAGAACACCGGGAACAGTGGCAAGTTGCATAAATGGATGTGCATTGGTTCATGTACACTTATGCATATTGAAAGTATGTTCGTTGGTCCAATAAAAACATAGGGTAGCAGATAGGTGCACAATAGATGAAGCAGTCGCAAAAGGTATAATGGTACAGAATAATAAATAACAAACCGGTCCAACAACAACTGTACCCAAAGGCAAATGAACCCCACAGAAATAAATCACGATTAAATAGTAGGTGCAAGCAAGCACAGTAGTAAATGCAAACCATAAACACCGTATGTAACAAATTTACTTAATGTTCAAAGGCAGGCATACCAAATAATACAAACAAAACAACTAAACCAAAGTAAGTATAAACCTAAAACAACGTCCAAAAAATGAGGTGAAACAGCTTCACTGGAGAAAATCCATCACAGATAAAGAATTTAAATTTCTTTATGAGACTACGTCACGTACACCTATTTTTTATGGCTTACCAAAAATTCACAAAGGCTTGTCCCCCTTGGAGTTTCACCCAATTGTATCTGGAATAAAATCTTTATTAGAATCCCTATCAAAATGTGTGGTTTATTATTTGAAACCATTCATCTCTGAAGTCTCATCATATATTAAGGAATCTACACACTTTATTTCAATTTTAGAGGATATTGACCTTTCTAATATACGACCTATATTGGTCACAATGGATATAAAAGCACTATACACGAATATTCCGCATATGGAGGCTTTGGCAGTTATGGAAAAATATTTTTATAAGTGGGCTCTCCAAACTCCATCGACTCCTTTTCTCATAGAGCTTGGCAAATTGGTGCTCACTGATAATTATTTTGAGTTTTGTAATTAATTTTATCTACAAATTAAAGGTGTGTGAGCATGGGCAGCAACTTTTCTGCAGAACTTGCTATTATATATAGGCACGATTGGGAAACCAAACATATTTATAATCAAGAAATGAATCCTTACTTTGATTACATTTTTCTTTGGTGTAGATACATTGATGACATTTTTGTCATCTGGCAAGGTATTATGATGACACTTTTTGAATTTCAGCAATGAATTAATAAACAACACGTTGCAATTAAGTTCACTATGCAATCAAGTTAATTTAAGATTAATTTTCTGGACCTTTGGGTACATGTGAAGGGATCTGAGTTGTCTACTTCTACATATGTTAAACCTACTGACCAAAACACATACTTGCTTTATGACAGTCACCATCCTTGCCATTTAGTTAGAAATATCCCAAACAGTCAATTTAGAAGGATCAGAAGAAACTGCTCTAAGGAACAAGATTTTATTTTAGAAACAGAGCAAATGTACAGAGATTTTGCAGACAGGGACTACCCACCCTGGATAATTAGAAATAATTTAGAGAAAGTTATAGTAGTATCAAGAACCACTATTTTGCAAGGTGCCCAACTGGAAAATTCAAAAGATGATAATAGGCTGGTGTGTGTTACTACTTTTAATAATTATAGTAAGCATATTAGGGAAATTATTTTAAAGTATTGGAGCACACTGGACCATGTGGATGGTTGTCTGGACCTACCGCTGTTTGCATACAAGAGGGGGAAAAACCTCAGTGACCATATATTTAGAGCAAGACTGCCATCATTATCACAAAAAACAATAGATAAAAAGGGAATAGTGGGAAATTTTTCTTGTGGCCACTGTGTAAACTGCATTTATAGTAAAAAAGTTACGTTTTTTCAGTTCCTTGATAGCACGACTAGGGCTGAAGTGTCAAGCCACTGTGGTAACTTTTTCCGACGGAAAAAGCTCTTCCGCAATGAGTGGCATGATGCTATAGAGATGTTCATTCCGCTAATTCCACCGTTACACTACTTTCATTCCGCTAGTTTCAAAGACTGCGAAAATAGCGGAATAATGTTTCTTCCAACAGTTTCTATCTTCTGCAATTTCCACCAGCACTGTGAAGTAGTGAAAAATGCTTGTTCTGACAGTTTCAGCGATTATTCCCACAGTTTACGAATTTGCAGAATGCCAGCAGAATTAGCGGAACGCTGACGGAAAAGCTGTGGAACGTCATGGGCAATTCTGCAATGGCGGAATGAAATAGCATAACAGGAAAAGGAGTTACCGCTTCAGCCCTAAGCAAGACCTTCGAGATTTGGGATTTCATCAATTGTAGCACCACTGGGGTTATTTACAGTATCCAGTGCCCATGTAGGAAAATGTGCATTGGGAAAACCTCTAGACCTTTAAAAATTGGAATGAATGAGCATAAAAGTAAATTGAAAAACCATACAGTCTCTGCTCCTCTAGCAGAACTCTATAATTCATACCATCAGGACACAAACAAATTTGTTTTGGGGGGAATAGAGAAATTGAAGCCACCTGTTGACCCAAAGGTTCTTATGCTAAGAGAAAACTTCTGGATTTTTACCCTTGACACCATTCAACCACGTGGGCTCAATGAGCTCACAGATTTTTAAGCCTGGAATGCGTTGCCTATTGAGACTTTTGAGTTTTTCAGCCTAGTTACTTATTGCAGATAGAGTAGGCAGTTGCTTATACCATCACTAGCTGTTTGCATAGGTTTTGTTTTGTTAGTCCTTTATACTCCATTTAGGAACTGCGTGTGTATTTCATATGAAATTGTGTGTTTGAGATGCTCTTCAGCTGGCAGACGTCTTTATAGCAGCATACCAGATCTGATTTAATTATTCATGGCTGGGGCAGCCCTCTCATTCATCTGGGTTGAAGTAGCCATTTAAGGTAAAACCCAATATAGAGGATATTCCAATTCCAAGCAGCAAGCTTTAGGCAGCCATTTAGAGATACCCCTGGAAGAGCAGGAAGCAGGAGGCATAAGCAAATTGCCACATGAAAAAGGTTAATGAATGCACAATTTAGCATGTATGAGTTTTATTGCAAATAGAGGTAGAATATATGTGCAGTACCGTGGCTTACTCTTAATGTTTTCACTTTCTCCCTTTAGGAGTAATATAATAGGTAGTGGCAGTAAATATTTGCTACGCATTTGAACAAAGGGTGAGTGGTTTAAAACCATAGAATTATTGTAACCGTGGAGCTTCATTGGGCTGAATTTAAATCCAACTATATACATGCTCTGTAGATTTAAATTTTGTTTAGGCTGCCTGTTTTGTTTTCATCCACAGGGAGACTCAGCCTCGCCCCCAAGCATTGTCACATCATGGCAAATGTTCTTTTAGGTTTCCCATATCCCCTGTTATAAGCAGGATCTTTACCTCTGATGAAGCTTGTATTAGCGAAACGTCACAAAGGATACCTTCAGTGCAGTTTGCGAACTTCATTTCCTGCTTCACATCTAGAAAGGATACTTTCGGTGTAGTAGCTGAATTTTTCCTCGCTTTATACTTTGAGGAAAACCAGAGACTTTCCAAGCTTCACTTCACAGAATCTACACCTCCAGTGAAGCTGTTTCACCTCATTTTTTTGTATGTTGTTTTAGGTTTATACTTACTTTGGTTCAGTTGTCTTGTTTGCTTTATTTGTTATGCCTGCCTTTGGACATTAAGTAAATTTGTTACATACGGTGTTTGTGGTTTGCATTTACTACTGTGCTTGCTTGCACCTACTATTTAATCGTGATTTATTTCTGTGGGGTTCATTTGCCTTTGGGTACAGTTGTTGTTGGACCAGATTGCACAATAGATGAAGACATGGTCTGGCTGCAGGTGCATCGGATGCAAGGACAGGTGGCAACCCCAAATGCCAGGCACAGAGGTTCTCTTGGGTCAAGGAGACTCATCCTACATCTCCCAGTTGCCTTTCAAGGACCTCAGGGTGCTGGTTTTTCTGCACCCTTTACTTCTACCTCTTGTGATTATGTCACTCCTTGCAGCTATCATTACTTCCAGGCAGCGAGTCATGCCGGTTCCTGGACCTAACATAGGGCTGAAAATTGAATTTCCTTTGGAACCAGGAATTTTGTACAGTCCAAATGGAACTCAGGCTTTGGCATGACCTACTGATCAGAGGTCGGGAAAAAATGGCCTTTTGCACATGTGCAAAATAGCATCTGCCATTTTGCGCACGCATAAAATGGCCACTGACATACAAGAAGGCAGCTTGCATGCTGAAGTATCCATTTTACGCAAAATCAGAATGGATTTTTTGAACCAACCTGGAGACTTAAGAATGGGGTGGCAGCAGGTTAAAGGAGGAGCAGAGCTGGGCAGCACTAAAGTTATTGCCTACTAATCCTGAGAATTATCATCTTAACCCAAAGTCCAGAGATGATACTTGAAAACCCTGAGGCTCAGAGTCAAGCCCTGACTGGTGATAACACTAGTCCTGCACAGTTCTCCCCACAATTAGGAGTGGGGAGGGAGTTGGAATAAATAAATTGAGGCCATATGGGGATGAGTGACCCAGGTAGTCAGCTAGTCCAGATGGCAGGCATCCCTCCACTTAGAGAAATAGGACTGCACTACTGATTTGAAAATTTTGGGGCAATTTGAACAACCTTAACTCTGCACCAGTCACCTCACTCAAAGAACAAAAATAAATTCTTTGTTATAACACACATTTATATGACTCCATTGAAGTCGATGGCTCATTTCCCATTGCCTTTTCTGGCTGAGAATTGCAAACATAGTCAATTGTGGAGTCTACACACATATTACTTGATGCTGTCTGTGTTACTCTGAGATTATGGTTTCACTTGAAGACTTCCCATACCTTAGAGAGAAAGTTACCTTTTTTATAAAGAAAATAAAAAAAGAAAATAATAAAAAAAAAACTATTGCACGATTTAGTTAATAGTTTTGACCTTTCAAGAAATCATCCTTATCCATCATTAGAATACATGATCAATCATTTCATACTCTGTCATCTATAAAATATGTATTAGTAATGCAGGAAGAGGTTTATGTTCTATTGTTTCTCTGGAGATTTATATTGAAACAGCTTAGGTTGCTGTGTTAATTAGGGGAAGGAAGCTAAACTTTGCTCTATGCTACGTGGTTGTAAATCCTAAAAACTCCATTTATTTCAATGGAAGTACCAATTTTTGGCTAAACTGAGCTCTATTTTGCCGGTCCTTAAAGAGCACACATTAGGAAAGAGAGTAAAGATTATTAGCATCTTATGCAACCTGTTTAAGGGATCATCAGAGTTCCAGGTTTTAGATTTATGGGAAAATGAAAACTGATTCCTCCTATAATTCCTCCTCCTGATGAAAGGGGGTGGAGATGATGGTACAATTGCACCTGGCTGCAAGTTCAACCCACCTCTTCCCCTCAGCTACAACCTAGTATCTGTGTGAATAAAGTACAAGCCTCTTCAGGAATTGGCTTGGCCAACCATTAGGTGATGGTAACGAAGATTGGGAGGTAGGGGGCCCTCAGCTATCAGGATACACAAGGGTCCCAGATTTTTCTCAGATGGGCTGGCTGAACTCCTCAGTGAGGGGGAGCATAGCTATGACGATACCTATGCAAGTCACATACCAAGAAACATTAGAGATTGCAGTGGCAATGTGTTTCACCATGCAAAGGGATTTGTGTGTCTGTCTGTGTGTGTTCATAGACTCACAGAATTGGAAGGATAATATCAGGGAATTGAGGAGCTCAGTGAAGGGGTCCACAACCAGAGGGTAGTGAGACGCTGGGGAGTTTAATCCTGAGTTATCAGCGGCTATCAAGGGCCTGTTCAATGGCTGTCTCTTATACACATCTAGATGTGTATAAGAGACAGGTTCAATGGTAAACCCATTGAATTTTCAATACTCGACTTGGCCTGTCTCCTACAGTACTAATTGGTACCTGATTAGTGCCTGATGGGTTACCCAATGTCCTGATTTATAGACTTCTGGTCTGGATTATTTTGAGACACTAACACATTTTTTAAGATACAATCCCATTTTTCACTATTCTCCCATACCGATTTTACTGATTTACCAATTCCCGATTTTTCAGGTAATCAGGTACCTGATCAACACTCAGGCAGCATGTCAGGTACTCGACATGGTACCTGAAATGGCAGGTTTGGACTCTAGCAGAGAAGTGAAGATTAACTGGAAGGGAGCTCAAGGATCATCTAACCAGACAATCTGCTCTACATTTGACATAGCTACTGGGGGAAAGGCCAGAACCCAGACCAGAGAAAGGAAGCACCTGGCCAAACAAGGCCTGAGAATGGATGCAAACTAACTTGAGGGAACAAAGTGTATTTTGTGCTGTAAATAAAATCCTCCCCCCCCCCCCTTTGTTCCAAGGTAGGATGTGCTATGCCTGTAGCATCAAGAGTCTAACTGGGGTTTGAACAGAGCTGAAACACAGAACACATTTGTTACCGACAGGTAATAACTGTAATTTCAGGCAGTCTGTTGGATGCAGAATCTAAGTACCGAGTCGGGCACCTGAATACTCAAAATACCAGGTATTGCCATTACCGAGTTGCCAATTTTCCATTTTATCATTCAATTTTGGTAACGAAAAACTGGAAAATTGGTACAGGAAACCAGAAATTTGGTTTCAAATATTTGTAAATAGATATCTAGTCGAGTACTGATTAGTACTGAATGTGGCTGATCCCATGGTCTGCAGATCTTTCTCACGCCCACACATGAACACACCCGTACAGGAACCACACGTACCGCCATTGCAGGCACGCTGCGCTGCACTGAGACTGCATGCATGTGCACACATGGAGTGTGTGTGTGTGTGTGTGCGTGGGATCTGCAGGCCATGGAATTAGCTCCAATGGTACTGAATCAAATCGGTATCATCATTCTGACAAGTATACCCTTTTTTGTGCGTACTTGTTTTGAAAGTAACCAAAAGAGGTTCCACAGCTCCCCCAAGTCTCTTTTTCTTTTCCCTGGACATATGAGACAACTACAGGAGGCACTGACAAAAAATAACAGCCCCTGTTTCCAGAAAAAAACATCAGGAGAAAACTCTGGTGACACATGAATAAAGAGCAGACCAAATCCATAATAGGCCACAAAGACACTGTTTCTGGAATTGCTTGTTATCTGAAACAGGCCCATTTCCTCCACATTTATTAATTGAATTTGAAATTCCCTCAGCTATCTGAATTTTACAGCATTCCTTGTTTCCCTTGATATATGAGTAATTGAAGCCGGGCTGGAGAGTGTATTCTATAATAGCAGAGAAACTGGCACCAGGTCTTTCAAGACATGGAGCATGGAAGAAAGGCGAGAGCTACAAGAAACAAAGACACAACTAGTGTTGGCCGTAGAAAGGCAAGTTTTCTACAGCTGAGCTCAAGTTCCAGCTCTTTAAAATATACATGTGCCTCTTTGATGTTGCACTGAAAGCAGGAGCCAGACATAATACTAGTAACTTAGCTGCCATTCTCCAGCAAAGCCACAAAGCAGTAGAGGAACAACTCTCTTTGAAGTGCTGATGTAACACCGAATCAGAGCACTTCAATAAGAATGTACCATGTGTATGGGGGTTGGGTGTAGGGCTGAATTGAGCAGTTGCAGCAAATGCTGTTTCCATCAGAAACAGACTATTGAGTTGTGCTTGCATGATGAAGAAACTTGCCAGCTGTTTTACTAGCTCCTGTTGGGTAATTACCATTGTGGCCAGTCCCAAACCCCATGCAGTGTCAGTGCATGCAGCACATACAATATGGGCATACACATACACGTGCAACTATCAGGCCGCAGGGCTTGAGCCCCTGGCTATAGGGGTTTTGGGTGCTTCTCCAGCTGTTGGCACCACCACTCAGGTCTGACTTCAACCCAGTTCCCTCCTCCCCATGTCTCCTCTCGTGTTCTCTGAGTCCCAGCCATGCCATGCCCATTCCAAGCTGTTTCCCATTGCTCCGGTGATGCCTCCCAGCTTCCTGATTGGCTACCCTCTATACTTAAAGCCTTCTGGTAGCCACAGGAATTTGGGTGGAGCAGCTGCTCTTGTCTCCCCAAATTGTGTTTGTTCATAGCAGCAGTATCAGGAGCAACAACCACCACTGCCGCTACAATGCATCTGTGTTCCATTTCTTTTCCTAGCCCCTTGCGTTCTTCTCTTCTTTTGCTCCCACTCTCTAGGGGTATGCCCCAGGCCCCCATGTCATTTTCAGTTTTCGTTTTCATTATTCAAAAATGTTGTTTTTGTTATCGTTATCAACAACAATGTCATATTCATTTTTGTTATCATTTTTGTATCTTTTTTATATTAGTATTATTTTCATAATCGGTATTAATATTTGTTATCGTTATTGATATCGTTATCAATGAGGGTTAGGGAGGATTTTTTATGTGCAAGCACCACAGTTCTGTAAATGCAACCTGACAAGCAGAGCTCTCACAGAATGGAGAGAAAAAACCTGACCCTCCCATTATAAAGGGTTGCAGTGCCCTCCCCCAGAGCCCCCCTGATTGGTTGTGGGAGGCAGCAGGCATTGAGCAATCACAGAGTGCCATGAGACTGCTGGGGCCTGCTTGCGCTGCTCATTGGACAGTGATACATACATCAGATACTGCTGAGCTGCTCGCCCCTCCCAACACAGACACTGTTCAAGAGTTCAATCCTGTTAAGGCTCCGAGATGTCTGCTCCCTCCTCCCCTCTCCACATTTCCCTTCCAAAACCCAAATTCCACAGCACTAATAATAAGAACAATGATAACCACATTGTCGTTTTCATTTCTCATTATTGTTTTTGTTATTGTTTTTTATTATCATTTTTTGTATCATTTTTGGTATCATTTTCAGTATCATTTTTGGTATCAATATAGATATCGTTATTGTTTGTCATTCTCAGTTGTCATTGTTTGTCATTCTCAGTTGTCGTTTTCATTATCATTGTTGTTATTCTTGGTTGTCATTTTCATTATTTCAATAATGAAAAGGAAAATGACAATTTTTGATATCGTTATTGTAATAACGACTACGACATGGACACCTCTACCACTCTTCCCTACTCTCCCTAGCCTATGGTTATTGCTTATGTGTCTTACATGTCTTGTTCTAGTCATGCTCCCTAAGCCTTGATCTTTGATATTCCCTTCCTAGCTCTTAGGTTCCTGTTTCCCTCTAGCTTTCAGGCCCTGTGCCCCTCTCAGTTTTCAGACTCCTTGTTCCACTTCAAGTTTCCAGGCCCTATTACTCTCTGGTTTTTAGGCCCCTTATTCCCTTCCAGGTTCTAGGCCTTTGTACTCCTCTAGTTTTTAGCCTCCTTGCTCCTCTTTGTTTCCTGACCCCTTATTCCCTCCATGTTTGCAGTTCCTTGAGTCCTTGTTCCCCATTCTTTCTCAGACCTCTATGATGAGCCACATGCTCTCTGAAGCCAGCAAGACTGGTTTCCTGTGAAGAGCTTCACTCTCCCTCAGATCAGAGGACGGCTGAGAGGTTTCCCCTTACCTACCCTTCATCTCCAGTGTCCACTGTCGCCCGACCCGTAACTATGACGGTACCCTTCCCTCAGTCCAAGATCAGTCCTCCCCCTGCTTGAGACCTACGCTTCAGCTCCCATGTCCCTACCCTGTGACAGCGACATGTGCACAGCTCCACTATGGGGTCTACAGAGCATGCACAAATCACAAACATGTGTCTGCAAAAGTGTGTACCACATCATGCATACCGACACACTGTTTTGTGTCTGACATAACATCACTTTAAATTTAAATTCTAAGTTCCAACCTTATGTGGTCAAGGGGACTTCTTATTGAGGGGCCACCAATCAGAGTCCAACTGGAGATTGGAAGAGGACCACAATGACAAATCAATCTTGAGAGGACATTTCTGATTGATTGGCAGGGGAAGATGCAGGAGTATCTGGCTATCTTGCAAAAAAAAACCAAACCACCCCCCCCCAAAAAAAACCCCAACCCCAGTAATGAGCATGCTCAAAATAACTGTCCTTTTCCAAAATGGTGGCAATGATGTCATTGCCATTTTGGAAGAGGGGTGTACATGCACAGAACAGCTTCAGGAGCCATTTGTGCAGGTGCCATTGCTGTTCTCTTTTTAGAGGAGATATCATTGAAATCTCTCACCATTGTTGAGACAATAAAGATTCTCATGAGATTCTCCCAAGAAAAAAAAATGATTCTTGTTTCAGCCCTAGTAAGTAGTTGATTCCATATTTGGTTTGGGTTAGGTTTTGCTTTGGGGATTCTCAGGAGCCAGCAAAATGCTGTAATTAAAAGTGAAACAGATGGCACATTCACTACCTGGGGGTAAGACTCACAATTTCAGGTAGTCTGTCAGGTGCACAATCCGTACCCAAGTACTGAGTTGGGCCCCTGATTATCCAGAATACCAGGTATATTTCCATTACAAAGTTACAGATTTTCCATTTTATTGACCAATTTCAGAAATGGAAAACCACTAAATTGGTACAGGAGTTCCATAACACTGTATGGGAGGTCACTAAATCAGTACAGAAGGTCAGTAATTATCCGTACAATGAGTAGTCTGTTTGGGTATATCCAATCAATACAATTGGACACCCCAGTAGTACCTGATGTTACCAAGTTGAATCCGGTACCATAATCCCAATGGGTATACCCATGGTTGCGAGTGCTCATTTTAGCTCTACCCACAATATTTGTTTGCAAATTCTACACGGGAAGAGTGATTGGTTGATTGATTGACTGAACATTTTAAAAAAAAAAACCAAAAAGCATAATCAATGTATTTCTGTGGATCTTGACTTCAGTGAAAGCTTAGATTTGGGGCCAAATTTGACTACGCATTACACACCTTACACGTTAAGAAGTAAATGAAAAAAGCAACAGAGTAAATTAATGATGTTTCTTAAAGCAACCTTACTAGCTGTCCCCTTGTAGAAGTTATTATACATCTGTTAAGCCCTGTGTCCTTACCCAAATGACTGAGCATAAATGTATTTCATAGGGTTCTTTAATGTTAAGTGACAAGGAAAAACATTCAGGTAAAAGTATTTGACATTTATAAGCAACCAAAGGACTTCCTGTCATCGTCTATTTATTCACTCAGTAGAGTACAGCAGAACCATACTGCTTTCTTTATCCTTTATTCCTAGGGCAGCAGTTGATGCATCTGTGTCAAATCCAAGTTCATTTCATCTACACTGCTGTGGTGTCCATGTTTTTCTTGCTCTCTTTATATATATATATATATATATATATATATATATATATATAT
>QEPC01006340.1:121490-139887 GCA_003113815.1 Sphenodon punctatus
CCCCGCACTGCATAGGGATGAGGGGGCAGGTCCTTCAAATGCACCTACGCCATCTGGAAATAGGGGTGCAGGGAAAGTACAGCCACCGTTGCTCATCAAGGGGGCGGGGGCTGGGAAGGTTAGGGCGGTAACAGCTGGGCGAAGGGGAAACCCTGAACCGATGCCACGACGTTCAGCACGCCTGCAAGCACATAAACAGGTGGGGCTGAGCATTCATAAGGAAAGGCACAGCTTCTCACTCTTGCCGGCGATCAGCAGTGCTGTGAAGCTGGCCCCCTTGCGATTCTGGTGACTGAGCTTGTGGAATATCTTGTGCTGTGTGAGAGAGTGTTGTGTGGAGTGAACGGAGAGTGAATGGTGAGTGCGTGAACCGAGAGTCTTGTGCGTTGTTCGTCTGTGTTGTGGTTCCTCCTTCCCTAGCGCCCGGGTGGTGTCGGCTTTCCCTTCCTTCCCCTTTCCAAAGGTGTTAACCCCTTCCTCAATGGTCAGTTCATGAAGGTGAGTTCTCCTGAGCACGGTATACGTGGGTGTGGGTTTTGGGGGTGTGAGTGTTGGGCAGGGACCTGGTCCCCCTGCGGGGCATGTGAGGAACATTCACTCTTCCTGTTGCTTGCCAGCATCTCGATGATGATACGGCCTTGCCCCTATTGGGACATCTAGGGCCAACCTATATCCTGAGGGGTCTTTTTCCTCAGCAAAGGAGAGTGTGCTCCCCTGTACCACAGGAGTTCCCTGGTGTGTCTGACGCCCTTCCCAAGGCTAGGTCTGAGGGTCACCTTCCTGTACCCCATTGCCCTCACAGTGGGGAGGTCTGGCGTCAGATGGACCTCCGTCAGGAGGGAGTTCCACAGCAGAATCCCAATACTGATGCAATTTCTTGATTCTCGCAATATCGCAAGATACTGTCCCAATTTACTGACTTTCTGCTTATCATTAAACACATTCCAATCATTTACCACTTACCACATTGCTGTGGGGACTGTTCTGGGTTTATTTTTTCTGCATTTCTGAGCTAATGAATAGCCACCCCTTAATCTCCTCCCAATACTTCTTAACCTCCACATTCCAGAGTCTCCAGTCATAGTTGTTATTCTATGTTGTTCCTTTTGATTTGACCAATCTGCAACTGGACTGAAGATTAGTAAAAGAATCTGTGTACCAGCCAATGAGTGACAAGGAAGTACAAGGCAAAATTGAATTCAAGAAATTCAGTATTGCATTGGTATTTGCTCTTGGGATTTGAAATGGTTGGCAAAGTGGAAAGCAGGATTCCAGTAAGTGGAAAGTTGGTAAATTGAGAAACAAAATGTTGGTTGAGACATTTCTGAGAGGTTCTTGATTCGACCAAACCAGTATCAAGAACCAGGATTTCAATGAGAGTTCCCATTTGGGTGAAACCTCGTTTCAGCCCTAGGAAGGACCTATCCCACTTTACCATGCTTCCTCTCTACAATCTACAGGTCAGGAATTGATCAAGAAGGCATTTTAAAAAGGAAACTCTACCAATATGTGAATATCCTTTTACATTTATGTCACCAAATTCCCTAAGCTGTTTTTGCATTAGGGCAGGGCTGGACAAAGTTCTCAAGCCCTAGAGCCACATACCAAAATGTTCATATTGTCATGGACAATTGTCATGGATGGATCATTATCTCCTCCAGGCCTGTCTTCTGGTGCTTGTCTGCCCCTGGAAAGGTGCGTAACCAGTTCTGTTGGTTCATCCCCATAGACTTATAGAACCAGAGAGGTTCCAGAATGCTATGGGGGAATTACTCTCTGGCCTCAACAACCGACTCGTTAGCTCAATGATCTTGTGGCTTTTTGGAATAATCTCCTAACTGAGGCCATCGATCGTATGGTTCCTAATCATTTGGTCCCTACCCACTGACAATGCAGGCCCCCTTGGTTTACAGAGGACCTGCAGTGGATGAAGAGAGAAGGGCAGTGGTTAGAGCAATGGTGGCGCCGTTCTCGTGCTGAAGCCGACCGATTGTGGCATAGTCAGTTTACAGACCTATGCCGTGACTCTGTGGCCAGCAAAGAAACAGTTATTTGCTGCTCTCAGAGCCTCTGCAAAGTTACATCCAGCTGAGCTTTTCCAGGTGGTGAGGGGGCTTGTCAGTCAAGCCTCCCTCCGCCTGGAACTGGAATCTTCCAGTGCTTGCTGTACTTGTTTGTTGACTTTTTTGTGAATAACATCACTTGAATTCACCACAACTTCCACACCACGCTTGTGGCAGTAGGCCCAGGTGCTGAAGTGAAGGTGGATCAAGCTTTGCACCTGGTCTTGGGCATGGCTAGGCCAGTCCAAACCGCAGGAAGCCTGAGAGGAGACAAGAGCTGGTCAGTCCCAGCTCAGAAAAGTATCACCTGATCTAAAGGGTTTAGCAGGCTGCAGGAGAGGTTAGTGCCTGGCCTGTGAGATGGTGAGTGGCAAAAGCAGAGAGGTGCCATGAGAGGCTTTTGGGGAGAGAGACTCTCAGAGAAGGTAGAACTCAGAGCGAGCTCTGGTCCCGAATGAGAGAAGCTCAGAGGTAGGGGCTAACTCTGGGAACTTGGGGACTTGGAGGGTGTTGCCCTAGTCTGAAGGACTTGGACTGGCTTCAGAAGGGATTGGGCCTGGCCAGAGGAGCCTGCGAGTAAGGAAGAAATGTGTGTCTCTATATATGAGAGAGGCTGTACGGACTTTATGGTAATGAGACACTGTGAAATAAAGGACACTGGAGAGCTAAGATCCTGCTGAGGACTGACTCCTGGGGACTAATCCTGAGAGTTCTTATACCCCAAGGAGGATCTGTCTTGCACCCTGCTACAATACATTCTTAGTGCCATCCATTACTATTAGCTGGTTAGGCAATGAGACCTCTGACTGACTAATCCTTAGAGTACTTATACCCTAAGGAAGACACTCTGTTACAATAAGTTCTTAGAAGATAATAATGTCATGCATAACTATTATGGCATTGTAAGTATTACTGCAAAACCTGGCTGTTCCGTCAGGCATTTGGCGAGGGAGAAGGGTAGGGGGTGTTGGGGAGGGTGGTTTGGGGTGTTGTTTGATTGATTGATTTTATAGCTGAATTGTTTTATTATATTTGTATGTATTGTTGTTAGCCGCTCTGGGCCGCCTGTGGCGGGAGAGAGCGGGATATAAATCCTGTAAAATAAATAAATAAATAAATAATATTCAAGCTGGTTAGGGAATGAGAGCTCTGACTGCTGGAAGTGAACAGAGGGTAATGAATCATTCCATCATGCCCTGTTGTGCACTCCTCTGGAGTGGCAGATGGTGGCCACCATTGGAGACAGGATGCTGGGATGAATGGATCACTGGTCGCACCCAGTATGGCACTACTTGTGCTCTTATTGTTTGGCCTCTATAAAAGACCACTTTTAAGGAGCAGGGACATTGGAATTTTCATGCCAGACTGGATAAGCAATCCATGTGTTGCCAGCAGAGAGCCTAAGCTAATGCCTCTAGGGAATATGAAAAAAAAGCTCCTATTCACCCTGCTCATTTGTGAAATGTCACATCACAGGGAAATTTCTGAAGAACAGATGTTTCCTAACCAGAATAAATCATTTCAGTGTTAAATTATCATCTTTAAAACACACAGAAAAATAAAAGACACGGGGAGCAAAGGTTTCAAAACTGGGCATGTTCATCAGATGAGACTAGGGTAATGCTTCGATAGCATCTGGACATCATGAACCCCGGGAAGGAAAAGTGAAAATTTACACCTACAAAGTAACCTCCGCTTCTTTAAAGCTATTGGATTTTATCCCCTGCTTCCTCAAGGCCACAAAAGGTTTGGACAATATCCAGGGCATCATTCTTTCATATTGATAGATACAAAGTAGACATATCTCCATCAAGTAGAGATATCTCCATCTCCAAATGGAATCCAGTTAGCATCCAGCAGATAAGGGAGAAAACTAGACATTTGGAAGAGGAGAGTGCCCATTGTTGCGGATGAAAATACATTTGAGCTCCTGTTGAGATTGTTCTGCATCCCCATTTTATGTATTTATTTATTTATTTATTTATTTATTTATACCCCACCCTCCTGCCTCTGGCAGCATGGCTCATGTCATTGGGTGAAAACAGACATGATGCTAACCACCCTTTAACCACCTTTGGTGGTCATTTATGCATGTTTCAGGGCTGCATAGGGCACCAATACAGCCCTGCAACATGCATAAATAACCACCAAGGGTGGTAGCATCATGTCTGTTTTCACCCATTATTATAGATAATGACAAATTACAATAAAACACAATACAAAAATCACAAACTAATAAAACAAATCTTTAAAAACAATAGGAACCAGTAATAATGAGGGATTTATTTATTTATATTTATGTACTGCCCTTTCCACAAAGGCTCAGGGCAGCTCACAATAATAAAATCAAAATTAAAAAAACATTAAAATCAACAACAAACCAAAACTACCTCCACCCAATCCATCCCTCCCTACCCAAACCCAGCCCATCCTCCCCCTTAATTAGCCCCTCCCCCCAAATTCATTCCCTAATGCCTAAAGCCAACAGAACAAGGTGATTTTACATTGTCTCCAGAAGGCCACCAGGCTTGAACACTGGTGGACCCTCCTGTAGGAATGGGTGAACAGAACCGAGTTTGGAAATTCGGTTCAGTTCAGTTCGGTCGACCAAACTATTCGAGTTCGGTCCGAACTCCGAACTTCCGAACAGGGTTCAGAAATTCAAACCCCATTGAACTAAATGGAATATTATCTTATAGGGATGGGCGATCAGAATCGAGTTCAGAAATTCGGTTCGGTTCAAAAATCGAGTTCGGTTGACCAAACTGGTCGAGTTCAGTCTGAACTCCGAACTTCTGAATCATGTTTGCCCATCCCTACCCTCCTGGGGGAGGGTTCCTTATTCACACTACACCCTTCATACTTCCACTTGTTCCTTAATCAGTGTTTGCCTTCCCCGAAGCAATGCATTCACAGAGTTTCAGTAATTTCCCTGCATTTCCATGGTCTACCCCTTGCATCAGATGGCAGAAAACAAGAGTTCATCAATAAGTGTAGGAAGCCATAAGAATTCTGCGTGACATTCAGAACAGTGTATTTCCAGCAATTGTGCATGCGCAACAGTGCTAATGGTGGGGCTGATCCCAAACCCTGTAATCCCTACATGGCACAATGTGCCTGCAACAGGGATCTGTGGGGTTTTGCATGGGGTCCAGGCACGGCTGCAACTGGGGTCCGCGGGGTTATAACACATACCAAAATAATTGAAATAACTGAAACAAACCCTCCAAAAACAAAAATAAACCCAACCAATAAGTGCTAATTGATATCAATTATTACCTGAACTGCCATTTTCAGTGCAGGTACTATACATTAGATGGGTTTGTCTATTTTTTTGTATCTGCTCATTGCAGCTCTATGCGCGTCCATCCTCAATTGAAACTGAGCGTCTTATACTTATGGGTCTGTGCATGTGGGGAGGTGGGAGTAGGGGGAGCTACAGGTTTAAGAGTGGAAGTGCTCCTGCTGAAAGTAGCTTAGGTGTAAATGATGCTGTGATGATACTTAACAGATATTCAGAAGCTTTCAGCCTTGTGCTGAAGTGGTCTGATTGAACATCAGATATAGGCATCTATATGGAGAATTCCAGGTTCTCCAGTTGCCTTGAAGTTAAGTGGAGTGGGCACTTGATTATTATGAAGGCTAGAATTGGATTGAAGAATCATACTTAAAGGTGTAATAGAGCTCAAAAAGTGCCAGACCTTGAAAGTACCTGGCCCTTGATTGTAGCAGCTGGAAGTGATTTAACGAGTACTTGAGGTGACAGAATCAAATGCTCTCTTTGATGAATGGGCTGTTCCAATAGAGCAAATGATTTTGCTCTTTAAAAATCAGAATTAAGCAGTTTATGTTTTTTGTGAGGAGGAGGAGGATGTGGCAAAAAAAAAAAAAAGCAGGCACAGGCAGGCACCCACTGACATATTCACGTGATGTTTCATGTTCACCGTCACTTTTAAAATCAAAGATAGGCAATAGGCACCAGCCCTTTCCTTGGCAAGTATACAGACTAGAGCTGATACAGGAACCTAATTTGGTGCCTAGGGTAAATGTAACATATAATCTACTAAAAAATACCCTAATATTTGGCCATTACAGCTCTCACTGTCCATGCACAAATTATCTCTCACTTTGACTACTGAAATGTCCTTCTTACTGGCCTTCCCCAATCTCATCTTGGCCCTCTTATTTCTGTTCAACACTCTGCCACTAAGGACATCTACCTCATCTACTGTGCTCATCATGTTCAACCCCCCTTCTGCCCCCTCCCCTGGTTCCTTCTCCTAATTCACATCCACCACTTGTGTTCACCTTCAAGGTTCTTCATAGCCTTGCCCATCCCTATTTCCCCACCCTCGTTTGCTGCTAAGGTCCCAGTTATAAACTTTGCTCCTCCTCTGCTGTCATCCTCACCTTGCCCCAGACTCTTCTGCTCCCTAACCTATCCCTCTCATTTCCCCCATGCTGCTCCCTATAACTGGGATTCCCTTGCTGAACAATACACTCCGTCCCTTCTCAATCAGCCTTCAAATCCCTCCTAAACAGGGGTGGGGGTAGGAGGTAGTGATGCAGGTGGAGGGGTTGGGCCCCCCATTCAAGGCTAGTGCCCCCATTCATTTTTCCTCTTTCTGTCTGATATTGTCCTCCTCCTAATTGTGCTCCACCCAAGAAAGAAAAGTTACCCCCATTTGAGAGACCTTAGTTACACTCCTCCTCCTAAAACCTACCTCTTCCATCTGGATTTCCTTAGCCCCTCACCCTCTTTGACCCTTTTTGCATGGATGCATCCCCCTCACCCACGTACGTGTGTGGGTGGGCAGTGGGGGGCATCCGTGGGATCACTGAGGCGGGGGGGCATGTGCGCTCCCACGCTCCACCCACCTCCACCCATCACCCACACACAGAGCAACGGGTGCCAATGTCAGATGCTCTGTGGGTGGAGGTGGGTGGGTGTCCGTGGGATGGATCGACCACCCTCAATCGCCTCCACCCATCCTCCACAAACTGCTGAGGCACCGTGGTCTGTTTGAAAACAGCCATAGTTTGCTCACTGTTGATTCTCTTTATACTGCCTTATCCTTTACGATGCCCCTCTTCCCCTTCTAACTAAGCTAAGCACGTGCAGCTGCAACTCGGGATGAAACTAGGAATGGCCACGAATGCTGTTTCCATCAGAAACAGACCGTTTGCCACCTTCTGAGAGCTGCAAAAATTTACTGCTTTCTCACTGTTTTCATCAGTTTACGTTTGGAAATGCCTTTTCGGTACTTGATACTTTGGTTGATCCTTTTGGTACTTCTACTACTTTGGTTGGTACTTTTTCTACTGCTTTGTTTGCTACTTTGGACTTTATATGGTGCCTTTGAATTATTTATTTATTTATTGAAATATTTATATCCTGCCTCTTCTGCTCCCAGCAACTCGAAGCGGCTAACACACACACACACACACATATATATATATATATATATATATATATATATAAAATATTTATTGTGAAGCCTGATAGGCTATTACAATTTACAATTTAAAATACAAAATTATCAAACTGTCAGCAGACAATAAATTAAAACATCAAAGCATCTTGCCAAGTAACCAATCATTAACCAATATTCACAAAATTTTCAGACAGGTATCTTTTAGCAACCCCCACAGCAGCCGAAAATATCAGCTTAGAAGTCATAGGGTATTTTCAGACGTTACGAGATCACAGTGAACCACGGTGAATACCCACCTGTGGTCAATGTGTCTCGAACGTCTGTTTGGCGGCCGCCAGATGTTCGCCACGGTCAATACCCGCATGGGGTCAATTTGAACCACGCTTCCCGGGCTAGCGGGGGGAATGTCCCGGGAAACGTGGTCAAAGAGATCCCCAGCGGGGACCAAAAAAAAGGAATGTCTAGCCGGGTGCCATGGCCTGGGATCCTCGGCGGGATCCCGGGCCGTGGCGAATCCAGCCCGACTCGGCTGCCGCATTGGCCCCGCCACCCGCCCGTCTCCCCGGAGGGCAGGCGGCGGGAACGTGGAGGGGGCAGGGCCGTGTGGCCACACGTTGCGCCACGCGGCCCTGCCCCCTCCCAGATTCCCCGCCGGGATGCCCCCGGCACGTCTGTTACGGCATGACGGGGTGACCCTGGCGGGGAATGAATGGGGTGATTTCGGTACAGGGCCAACGGGCCCCGTAACGTCTGAAATCACCCATAAACACAGATCAAACGGGGGCAGCCCGAATGATAGCTTCTACTAATCCCATTCGCCTGGACATCCTTGTTTAAAACACCTTCCACCCAAGACTGTACTTCCCTCCAAACGGACTGCTGGCTCTGTATGTTCTCATAACATCAGCCCTGGCCAGATCGGGGATGTAAGTGTGAGGAAGAAAACCCTCGCTGTTTCAAAATAGATTCTCTTACAGCCAGGACAGCAAGGGCAAAATTTGCCACTGCTCCTGTTGTGGCATTATCGTTTGGGCTGAGCAGTCTATGCAACGGCCAGGCATTAGCTCTAGTGTTTAATTCTGGAAGGATTCCCCCCAGGTTAGACGCATTCCCTCCAAAGTGAGGCATCTCAATAGAATATGGGATACTATGTCAACTTCTCCGATGTCACACAGCTGGCATACTCTCTGGGCTTTAGGGATACCCCTAAATCTTCCAGTCACCAGGGCTGAAGGAAAAGCATTACTACGGAGCCTAGAGAAGGCCATACGCCTTGCTGGGTTCTGCCAAGCAAAGAGATAGTTAGAGTCCAGTGATTGTGAGTTGTAAATTTCAATCTCTGGAGCCACCGCCTGAGAGACGAACAGCGCCTGCTCCATCTGCCCGGATTGATCACTGAGTCTCTGATGGACTAACCTCTTAAAAGCCTTCACCCCCACTTCTCTCAAAACCTCTTGTGAAAACTCCAGTCGTGAAATTAATAATTTGACTTGCATCTGCCCTAGCTCCAGCAGTCCACCTTGTAATGCCAAATTTAGAAGGGAACTTTCCTCCGGAGGTACTGAGACTAATAAAAACACAAAATACAAAAATACACCAGTAAAAATAGATTAAAACACTACATAAAAATTCAACTAAAACTGGGGGGAATAATCATCACATACCACCATAACCCATCCCACCCACCCATCACCCATCTCCCTCACCAAATGCCTGGCGGAACAATCAGGTCTTGCATCTTCATCGGAAGGAAGGGAGGTCCAGAGCCAACCGGGCCTCTGCCGGGAGGGAGTTCCACAGCCTAGGTGCAGCCAACGAGAACGCCCTCTCCAGAGTCGCCCCTCGGGATACCCAGAGACCTCCAAGAAGGAGCCCCCTCCCGACCGCAGGGACCACTCCAGAGCCTGGGGAATGAGGCGGTCCCACAGGAAAGCAGGGCCCAAGACATTTAGGACTTTATAGGTCAAAAACAACACTTTTAAAATGGCCTGGAAAACTATAGACAGTCAGTGCAGCAAACAGAGCACCGGTGTAATGTGCTCATGTGACCCGTCCTTGTAAGGAGACGGGCCGCCGCATTCTGCACCAGCTGCAGCTTCCCGACCATCACCATGGGTAGCCCCACATACAGCGCATTACAATAGTCCAATCTCGAGGTAATGAAAGCATGGATGATAGTAGCCAGGGTGGTGTCTGAGATATATGGCTGAAGCCACCACACCAGATGTAGTTGGTGGAATGTGCTCCTCGAGGAGCACTCCCAGGCTGAAAACTTGAGAAACCAATGGGGGATGAACCCCATCAATAACAGGGGACATCACACTCATTGCCTTACCCACTAACATCACCTTCGTCTTGTCAAGTTTCAGTTGAAGTCGTCTCACCCTCATCCAGTCCCCTTCATCATAAATATAGAATATACCCCTGCCTTTTCTTAGGTTCCCTTTTTTCTAGTCTCCCTTCCCTGTCTCCATTCTAGATTGTAAGCCTCTTGGAGCAGTGACCTGTCTAGTTACAACAGTTCAATGCCAGTCACATTTCTAGTGCTATGTAAATGAATAAATAAATAATAAATAAATAATACTGCTTTAAGGCTAGTTTGAAACTCAGTCATGCTAACTCAAGTGGTTTTATTACTAGTACTACCTATCCATTAACAGCTAGGCAGAAAAGAATGTCCTTTAAAGAGATATCATTGGGTGATTTCAGATGTTACAGGGCCTTTTGGCCCCGTATCAAAATCACCAAATTCATTCCCCCCCAGGATCACCCCGTAACGCCATAGCAGACATGCCGGGGAGATCCCGGCGGGGAATGTGGGAGGGGGCGTGGCCGCGCGGCGCAACGTGCAGCCGCACGGCGCCGCCCCCTCCACGCACCCCGCCGCCCGCCCTCCAGGGAGACGGGCGGGCGGCGGGGCCACTGCGGCCGCCACGTCGGGCCGGAAGCGCCATGGCCCGTGATCCCACCGGGGATCCCGGGCCGTGGCAACCAGCCAGACGTGACTTTTTTTTGGTCCCCGCTGGGGTTCTTTTTGACCACGCTTCCCGGGACATTCCCCCGGCTAGCCCGGGAAGCGTGGTTCAAATTGACCCCATGTGTGTATTCACCTTGGCGAACATCTGGCGGCCGCCAAACAGACGTTCGAGACACGGTGACCACAGGTGGGTATTCACCGTGGTTCATCGTGATCTCGTAACATCTGAAAATACCCATTCTCACAACTGGGTAAGAAGCACAGGGCACTTTCCCTCGTGTAGGAACATGACCATACAAGGCTGTGGGCTGAAAACACACTTGCAAATCTTGCACGTTTTCCTACACAAGTGAAGGCACTAATCTGCATAATTGCCACTGTTGTGTGCATTTATAAAGCCACTTAACAGAGCTGGATCTCAGCTGTGTCAAGCAGCCTTTTAAATGCGCATAAAAGCGGCACTTATGCGGATGAGTGCTTTCACATGTGTGGAAAAACACACATGATTTTCAAGCAAGTTTTCACCCACAGCCTTGTAAGGCCATATTCCCGCATGTAGGAAAGCATCCACAGATCCATTGTAGCATTTCCCATCGGCTCACAGCCCTGTCACTGTGATTACTATGTGTTGATTCGTGGTGTCCTTGTTACTCTCATACAAAACTAGGGAATTAATTGAAATTTCCAGCCAATGTCCAATAACAGTATCTTCACGGTACCTATCCATCAGTATCTAAAAGAACATATATTGTTGCATTTCTCCCTCCATAGAAGAAAATAGGTTGGGAAAAGCAGATTTTTCTCTTCAAAGGTATTTGCATAATTACATTGAACGTGAGTGTTAATGAAGAGGTAGCAATAAAACTGGTTGAATTAGCATGATTGAGTCACTTAACACAGTACTTTTGATCATCGAGTCTGGGGTGGCTTAAAATTTTGCCAGACCTTTTTCTGTGATCTCTTGCAATTTTGCATTTCAATTTGAACTTTCATTAATTATAGCATTTTTTTTTCATCTCATGAGCATGGAATCTCATTGACTTAAGTGTTTACATCTGTACGACACCTATTCTAAAATGTTCACACCTGACAAGATTACTAACAAGCAAAGAAAATTATGTATGGGAGCTGTCATCGCTTGTTCTTTTGTGTAGTGAGTACAATAAAAGGACACTTTCATGGACCAAATTCTACTTTCATGTAAGTAGAAAATTTGAACAGTCTGATAGTACTAACCAAAGTAGTAGAATTACCAAATGTACCAAACAAAGTTCCAGGAGTACCAAACAAAAGCATTCCCAAATGTAAACTGATGAAAGCAGCGAGAAAGCAGTATAAAGAGAATCATCAATGAATGAACAATCTACGACAGTGAGGGCTTAAGGAAAGCCTGAAAGAAGAGGTAGATTTTTAGGAGGAATGGTGTAACTGAAGCCTCTCAGATGTGGGAACATTCTTTTGTTGGGGGGTGGGGGAGGGCACAACTAGAAGGAGACAAATGCAGACAGAAACTTTCATTGGGAAACCCCTCTGAGGTTCTACGGAGTGATGAATTTATGCAAAAAATAATGTATGAGACATACATGTATACTGTATATACACCCAAAACTGGAACTAGATTCATGGGTCTCAAGCAAATTTTTACTGTGGGTATTTCAAGGAAGCATGCTACATTCCCTGTTGAAAGACAAGGGCAAGTTTTCTCTCAAGACCTCTGTTGGATACATAGGAAATGTCCTATTGGGTCAGACCAATGGTCCATCAAGCCCAGCATCCTGTCTCTGATAGTGCCCATTCTCAGTTGCTCCATCAGGTCATAATGGAGTGATCCATTCCATACTGTTCACTCCCAGCTCTCAACAGTAAGGGGTTACATTCCCCAACCTACTTGGCTAATAGTCATTAATGGATCTATCCTCCAAGAACCTATCTAGTCCTTTCCAATCCTTATACAATCACTACCTCCTGAAGACCCAGTTCCCAGCCCTCAATATCCTCCCATGCCCTCATTGGGGTGGGGCGGGGGTGGACAGGTTCACCCCTGGGGATTGATGGATCAAATTGGTTTCCAAACATTCTTTATTATTTATTTATTTATTTATTTATTAATTCATTCCTTCCTTCGTCCGTCCGTCCGTCCGTCCGTCCGTCCGTCCGTTCGTTCGTTCGTTCGTTCGTTCGTTCGTTCGTTCGTTCGTTCATTCATTCATTCTAATTTGAATACCTCCATTCCCTAAAAGGCTCAGGGAAGAGTTGTAACTTCTGGGGTATAACGCTCCGGGGGATATACCCTCTGACCTTGCTGACTCCTCTGTTGATGACCTGGCCAACTTATGGAATGACATCTTGACCATAGTCATCGATACAGTTGCACCCAGGCATCCAATGCTACTCCTTTGTCAGAACAGGTTTCTTTGGTTTACTGAGGGTCTGAGTCAATTGAAGTGGGAGGGTAGGTGGTTCGAGTGCCGATAGCACTTGTCTCATGCTAAAGCTGACTGATAGTGGTATAGATCATTTTTTAATGACTATGCCATGGCTGTGATGGTGGTGAAGGAAGTGGTATTCTCCACTATCATAGCATCTTCAAAGTCTCATCCAGCGAAGCTTTTCTGGGTGATGAGGGGCCTGGTTAACCCAGCCTGTATCCACCAGGAAAAGGCGTCATCCATAGTCCAATGTGACATTTTATATTTATTACTTTACATATACAATTGCTTGTGTTCATCACTAATTGGGCGCTGCCATTTTAACTTCAGAGTCAGAGTATGGGGTTATGGAAGCTCAGTCTTGACCTGTTTGTTTGGATTGTTTTCAACTGGTATTGCCCACTGATGTGAGGGAGGTGCTTGGGGTTATGAGGGCAACCAGTTGTGAATTAGATCCCTGCTTGTCCTGGCTGGTGACAGCTAGCCAGGAGACATTGGGTCTGTTTTTGGCTGGGGTTATCAACATCTTCCTATGGGAGGGGAAAGTGTTGGACACCCTTAAAACAGTGGTGATCTGGTCCCTGCTTAATAAACCATGCTTGGACACTGATTCCCCGGGCACCTATTGGCCTGTCTCTAACCTTCCCTTTTTAGGGAAGGTAATAGAATATGGGATGGCCCATCAGCTCCAGGCTCATCTCTATGCCATCAGATTCCTAGAGCCATTGCAGTCAGATTTTCATCCTGGATATGACATGGAGATTGTGCTTGTGGCTTTGGTCAACGATCTGCATCTGGAAATGGGCAAGGAGAATTCTATCTTGTTGATTTTTTTAGATCTTTTGGCAGCCTTTGATAGAGTTGATTCAAGGTTCTGATTTTGGCCTTTAAAGCTCTAAATGGTAGGGATGGGTGAACAGGTCACGGTTCGGGTTCAGCCATTTGGTTTGGTCCGGTTCGGTTCAGCCATTCGGTTCGGCCATTCGGTCCGTTTGCCACATTCGGGTTCGGCCATTCAGTTCGGTCATGTTCAGTTCAGTTCAGGCGTTCGGAAAAAGGCTCTCTGTGCAAGAAATTATGGCCCCAGACACATGACGGTGGGTCCTGGGGCTAGAGTGGCAGCTTAAAGATATTGGCCACAGCCATCCCTGCCTGCAACTTGGCTCCAGAACCCTGGTGGTGGGTCCTGGGACTGGACGGGTTGTTTCTTGATGCTTTGGAAAATTGCCTCTCTGTGTGAGGAATGATGGACCCAGACCCATGACACTGGGTCCTGAGCCTAGAGTGGCAGCTTCTGGATATTGGCCACAGCCCTCCCTGCCTGTAATCTGGCCCCATAACCCTGGCAGCAGGTCCTGGGGCTGGAGTGGCTGTTTCTTGGTGCAGTTGAATGAAGTCTCTCGGTGTGAGGAATGATGGCCCCAGATCCATGATGGTGGGTCCTGGGACTAAGGTGGCAGCTTGTAGATATTGTCCACAGCCCTCACTGCCTGTAACATGGCCCCAGAACCCTAGCGGCGGGTCCTGGGGCTGGAGATGCTGTTTCTTGATGCGGTTGAAAGACATCGCCTCTGTGCAAGGAATGATGGCCCCAGACCCATGATGGTGGGTCCTTGGGCTAGAAGAGTGGCAGCTTGTAGATATTGACCACAGCCCTCCCTGCCTGTAACTTGAACCCAGAACCCTGGTGGTGGGTCCTGGAGCTGGAGTGGCTGTTTCTTGATGTGGTTGAACGAAGTCTCTCAGTGCAAGGAATGAAAGCCCAGACCCATGATGGTGGGTCCAGGGGCTATAGTGGCAGCTTCTGGGTATTGGACACAACCCTCCCTGCCTGTAACTTAGCCCCATAACCCTGGTGGTGGGAACTGGGGCTGGAGTGGCTGTTTCTTGAAACGGTGGAACAACATCGCCTCTGTGAGAGGAATGATGGGCCCCAGAACCCATGGCACAGACAGCATGGACGGCATTGGCACTAGCATCAGCAGACATTCGTTGCCAGGGTACAGAACCCTTGGCACAGACAGCATATAGGCCTGGCCTGGCGGCCATTGGCACCAGCAGACATTGGTTGCCAGGGTAAAGAACCCTTGGCACAGACGGCATATAGGCCTGGCCTGATGGCCATTGGCACCAGCAAACAGTGGGTTGACAGGGTACAGAACCCTTTGCACAGACAGAATATAGGCCTGGGGGCCATTGGCACTCAAAGCAGCTGACATTGGTTGCCGGGGCAGTCAGTCAGGTGGCATGGCATGAGTGGCAGTCAGGCAGACTGAGGCAGGTTTCGAGCTTTTCAACCTGAGCGGGCGGGCAGGCAGGCAGCGTGGCATGAGAGGCAGTAGCGCAGGTGGGCTTGGGCAGGCTTTGAGCTAGGCAACCTTGGAGGGCAGACAGGCACCTTGGCATGGGAGGCAGAAAGGCAGACTGAGGCATGCTTTGAGCTTGGCAGCTGGCTGGGCAGGCAGACCGGCAGTGTGGCATGGGAGGCAGTAGGGCAGGCAGGCTGGGACATTGGCAGCAGGGCACTCAGATAGGCTAGCAAAGACTGTGCAGCGTGAGAGAGCGAGAGCCAGTCAGCGTCACATAGGTGGGCCGAGAACTTGTAGCCATAGGCTGGCTGGCAGGCTTACAGTTTGTTTCCCAATGCCACCCTGCATCATGAGGTCAGTCAGATAAGGCAGCTGAGGCCATCTAGTATTAGAGAGAGAGAGAGGGGGGGGGTGCCAGGCATTGGGAGGGAGGGACAGCACCTCAGCAGCATAGGAGCAGTAGCCCTAGGCAGATTGAGGAGGGGGAGGAGCCCCGTCCCAACTGCCCCTGGCATGGGATGGCATGTGTCACTGCACCATCACTCCTTGTCCAGGGGCAGCTCAGGGAATCCCAACAGCAGAAGGTTCACCTTTAGGAACAACTGCTCCACCAACTTGGCCCCCAGTCTCAGCCAGTGCGGGGAGCAAATGTCCCCCGCCACATGGAACACCCGCTTGGTGGGGACGCTGGTTGGTGGGCAAGACAATAATCCCCTGGCCACTTTGGATAGGGCCGGCCACATGTCAGTTTTGCCGGCCCAGCAGGCCAAGGTATCGCTGTTGGCATTGATGCATGGCTCCCCATTCAGGTAGGTCTCAGCTGCTGCTGAGGCGCCATCGTACTCCCTCTCGTAGCTGTCCCTGGGCACCACCACCCCCATTGCCCTCAGCCATGCTGTCTGTCCTTTTGTGCTGGGCCCCATGCCCCCCAGAGTGGGCTGCGCAGAAGAGGAGCTGCTGGCAATAGTGGTGCTGCTGCTGATCCTGCTGCTCCTACTTCTACCGCTAGGCCTGGAGGCAGGGATAGATCCTTCTGACTGAAAGGGGCGGCTGCTCCCACTCCCACCATCTCCAGGGGCGCCTTGCTGCTGCCGTGCACTGTCAAGAGCCAGTTCTGCTTTCCAGACCCTCCCCACAAGATCACCCTTCCAAAGGCCATAGAGGGATGACTTGCATGCCATGCTGCCCTTGACCCTGGGGTCCAGCATTGTTCCCAAAACATAATCCCCCTGCAGCAGGAGCTCATCAAACCTCGCCTTCAGGCCTGTCTTGAGCTTCTGAGCCAGCCCAACTGCCTCAGCCCCCGGTTCCTTGCCCCGGGGGCCGCAATCCTGCCCCTGCAGAATCTCCTCAAGGCTCCGGTGGAGACTCTGGACCAGAGGGGTCACCTAGCTGATTGTGGCCATGGAGGAGCTGATGGTCTCCGTCACTTCCAGAAACGGTCACAGAATGAAGACCATCTGGGAGAGGATCTCCCATTCTGCCCCATTGAAGCCTGGAGGAGCCCCACTGTCTGGGTCCAATTGCAACTGATGCAAGGCAGCATTCTGCTCCACAAGCCTCTCAAGCATCAGGAAGCTGGAATTCCACCTGGTGGAGACATCCTGCACCAGCTGGTGCACTGGGCGGTCTTGCTCTGCCTGCTTGGCCCTGAGGAGTTTGTTGCCTTTCACGCTGCAATTAAAGAACCCAACCAGCTCCCTCCCCCACTGGATCAGGGATCTTAGGGTGCCTTCCCCAATTCCCTTATCCCCCAAGCCCAGAGCATCCTTGACCACCAGGTGGAGGGTGTGTGCGGTGCAAGGGATGCTCGTGAAGCCCCCATCGCAGACTGCCTTGAGTATATTGCCCGCATTATCGGTCAACACACACCCCGGGGTGAACAGTGCACCTGGCGTGACCCACTCCCCCACCACAGCATTCAGGGCTGCCTCTATGTTCCTGGCAGTGTGGGGGCAGTCCATGACATCTGCCTGAAGCAGGGACCACCTATACCCTGCTTCAGAACCCCTCATGCCACTGTCAGATGCTGACTCTGGGTCCTGCCAACAGTGTACCATCACCGCCAGGTACGTGTGCTGGACATTCTGGCTGGACCACAGGTCAGTGGTGAAATGGACAGTGGCACCCCAAGCCCCTGCCAGCTGCTCCTTCACCCGCTCCTTCAAAGCCCCGTACAGGGCTGGCACCACCGTACGACTCAGGGTGGTGTGGGATGGCAGCTTAAACTGTGGGGCCAGGAACCCCATCAGCCACTTAAACCCAGTGTCCCCAACAATGGAGAAGGGCTGGTCATCGACAGTGATCATCTCACCCAACAGGCGCGTGGCTTTCTCTTGAAAGCCGCGCCACCCTCCAGCTGCTGATGGTCTTGGCAGCTGCCCCCACCCCAGCTCCTCCATTGTGGGCTGACGCTGCTGGCGAGGCTGCTGCTCCTGATGCTCCCCCCTAGCAGCGATACTGCTCCTGCTGCTAGACACAGCTTCTGGAGCAGGACGGTTGCCCAATGAAGGAGGCGTATGACTAGCCGCTTGGGTCGGGAACCCGCTACGGTCCACTGACCCTGCCTCCCTGCTTTCAGGTGCCTTGACATGGCGGTTGTCCCCAGGTTGACGAGCACCTGCCCACACTTCACCACTTTATTGCACAAAGTGCACTGCACCTCCCGCGGATCATCTGCCTGCACCTTAAAATGCTCCCAGACCCATGATTTTTTAGCCCCTCCTGCCTTCTGGCCCGCACTGGATGACACACTCCTGGGAGGGGCAGGACATGGTGGCACTGGCGACACAGCTCGTTGAGGGACAGCACTAGATACAGAGACCTCCTCCACAGAAATCTCTGCATCACTGTCCCCATCCCCAAACAGAGTTACGGAGCCTGCTGCACTCCCCATGCTGCTCCCACTCTGAGCAGCACTCTCCCCCTGCCCCCTATAGCTGCTGCTGCTGCTGCTGCTGCTATGCTCCCTTCTTCCATTGCTTGGGGATCAGGCCCTGCCTCTAACAGCCGGGGTGAGATTCATCAGCCCTGAACTGCTTTGGGGGATTGCCTCTATAATTAATTATGGGGGAGTCGGGGGACAATGGTGACTCCTGAGGAGCTTCAGGCACTGAGTCGCCTGCACCTGCAGCCGAAGATGAGACAGCCTCAGCCGCCTGCAATGCAGACATTACAGTGCCCT
>QEPC01006340.1:139987-164479 GCA_003113815.1 Sphenodon punctatus
TGGGGGGCACCTCCCATATGATAGGGAAGGGGGACTCCCTGTGAGAGAGGGAGTCCCAGGGAGAGGGGGTGTGGGTGGGAGTATGTTCGATCACAGCATAAGAGCAGTTTAAAGGGCTATGCTGTGTTGGTGCAGGCAGCAAAGAAGCAGTTCTTTGCATTGCATCTGCAAAGTCATGTCCAGCGGAGCTTTTCTGGGTGGTGAAAGGTTTGGTCAGTCCTGCCTGTCTCCGCCTGGACCTGGAGCAATCCAGTGACCGCTGTGACTGGTTTATCAAGTACATTGTAGATAAGATCACTCACATCTGCCACGATTTCGGTCCTATCCCGTTTTGTGGGATCGGTTTCAGATGGTATCACCTGCCGATGTGGAGTCCTTGTTGGGATCTGTTCATGCCACTACTTTTAAACAAGATCCTTGCCTGTCCTGACTGGTGAAATCCAGCCAGGAGACGCTACGGCCGTTGCTGGCTGGGGTGGATAGTGCCTCCTAGGGGTGGGACTACCGGATCATCCGGTATCCGATACTGCCGGTATTTTGGTGTACTGGCAGTATTGGATTATTCCAGTATTATTGGGTCCAGTACCAGATCCCCCGTGCTGGATTTTTTTACATTGAGACCATTCAAATGAATGGCCGCAATGTAAAAAAAAACAAAAAAAAACCCCAAACGCTTTCCCTCCCCGAGTCCAGGCTGCGCGGGTGGAAGGGGGGACACCCCCCCAACCACCCTGCCCAGCCTGGATTTAAACAACAATAAAAATTTCCCCTAAGTCCCTAGTGCGGGATCAGGTCTGCCGCTGGCGACCCAGAGCCAGCACCAGCAGTAGGTAAGTACCGGTACTGTACTGTTCCCTGGGGTGGGGGGTGGTTTAACACCCCACCCCAGGGATCACCCTACCTTCCCACCCAGGGATCGCCTACCTTGAGCTCCGGGCGGTGGCGGAGGTCCAGTGGCTTCAGCTCTGGCTGTGGCTGATGGCTTCAGCACGCTACTAGGCCTTCCGGGGAACTTCTGGAAGTTCCCCAGAAAGCCTAGTAGCATGCTGAAGCCAGAAGCATTAGGCAATCCCTGGGTGGGGAGGTAGGGTGATCCCTGGGTGGGGAGGTAGGGTGATCCCTCGCGTGGGGTGTGTGTTAAACCACCCCCACCCCACGGATCAGTACAGTACCGGTACCATAGGCTATTACCTGCTGCTGGTGCGGGCTCTGGGTTGCCGGCGGCGGCCCGGAGCCTGCACTAGGAGACTTAGGGGGAAATTATTTTTTTTTAAATCCAGGCTGGGCAGGGTGGGTGGGGGGTGTCTCCCCTTCCACCCGCACAGTCTGGGAGGGGGAGGTTTTTGTGGTTTTTTCATTGATTTCAATGGGGACAGTTTCACATTGAAATCAATGTGAAAGATCCGGTACCGGTAAACCGGTATTAATCCGGGAAGCTGTTTTTTTAAAATCCAGGAACCGGTAAAACCGGTACCCGGTATTTGCCCTGATGTCCCACCCTTAGTGCCTCCCTTCTGGAGGGCAGGGTGCCTGAATGCCTGAAGGAGGCTGTAGTTAGGCCCCTACTCAAGAAACCATCTCTTGACGCTGATGCTCCTGCCAGTTATCGACCGGTCTCTAACCTTCCCTTTTTAGGGAAGGTTATTGAACAGGCTGTGGCATGGCAGCTCCAAGAACACCTGGACCGCACCAGTTTCCTTGACCTTCCCAGTCCGGGTTTTGGCCTGGGTATGGTATGGAGACTGCATTGGTGGCCTTGGTTGATGATCTCCGTCTGACGTTGGACCAGGGTCATCAGACCTTACTGGTCCTGCTAGACCTTTCAGCTGCGTTCGACACAGTCAATCATGAAATGTTGGTGACTCACCTGCAGGAACGTGCCAGGATTGGTGGGATGGTTTTGGACTGGTTTTGTTCATTCCTGGCCTGGAGAACTCACCGGGTGGTCTTGAGGGAGTGTACGTCTTCCCCCCGGGACCTCATGTGTGGAGTCCCGCAGGGTGCCATTCTATCCCCACTCTTGTTTAACATCTACATGCAGCCATTAGGGGAGATTGTGAGAGGGTTTCAGGGCATGCAGTGTCATCAGTATGCTCATGATACTCAGCTCTACCTCTCCTTTTCCATCAACCCAGGCCATGCAGTCTCTTTATTTTCCCAGTGCTTGTCGGCTGTGGGGGCTTGGATGAGGTTGAGCCATCTGCAGCTGAATCCTGACAAGATGGAGGTGATGTTGGTGGGTGAGGGCCTGGGGGGCCTGGGAGTGGTTGAATCTCCTCTTGTGGGGTGGGGGGGTTCGCCCTCCCATGGTCTCACAGGTACAGAGTCTGGGTGTGCTCCTCGATTCACAGCTCAGCCTGGAATCTCAGGTTGTGGCCGTGGCAGGGAGTGCATTTCGGCAGTTACATCTTGTCTGGCAGCTTTGGCCATATCTCTCAGACTCTGATCTCACCACTGTCATCCATGCCTTCATCACCTCGAGACTGGATTACTGCAACGCACTCTACGTTGGACAGCCCGAGAAGCTGGTCCAGAGGTTGCAGCTGGTGGAGAATGCTGCAGTCTGTCTCCTTACTGGGGCGGGCCGCAGGGAGCACATGACACCTGTGCTCCGGGCTCTGCACTGACTCCCTATAAAGCACCGGGCTAGGTTCAAGATGCTGGTTTTGACCTTTAAAGCCCTTCACAGCCTGGGCCCTGCCTATCTGCGGGATCGCCTCACTCCCCATGTGTCCGTGCGACCCCTGAGATCGTCCGTGGTGGCCTTTTTGGAGGTTCCCCCAGGTGAGATGGGTGACCACTGATGTGAGATCTTTTTCGGTGACCGCCACCATGCTGTGGAATTCACTCCTGAAGGAGCGTCAGTTGGCCTCCACCCTCCTGTTGTTACGACGTTTGTGTAAGACCTGGCTGTTCTGCCAGGCCTTTGGTGAGGGGGGGTAGGAGGGTAGGGTTTGGGAGGGAGGGTGAGTTTTGTGATTTGTTTTAGAATTCGTTTATTTGTTTTGGGGTGTTTTATTGTTGAATATTGTTGTGTTGTTCGCTGCCCCAAGCTGCCTTTGGGCAGGAGGGGCGGGATACATGTTTTAAATAAATAAATATTTTTTTAAATATCCTGTTCAGGAGATTTCAGGTATTGAGGCCCTCAATGTGGTGTTTGATTTGGCTGGGGGCAATCTCGGTTGCTGCTGGTGTACCGGGCCCCTTCCTGCCCATCAGCATCCCTTGCCACTCTAGCAGAGCTGGCCTCAGAGGTGGGGCTGAATTCCTCCAGGACTTTGGTCCTGGAGGACTTCAGCGCCCATGCTGATGCCAGCATTGTAGAAACGGACTGAGAGTTCCTGGCCGAGAGTTCCTGGCTGCCATGGCAACCCATGGATTTGTCCCAAGTGGTCAACAGCCCAACCCCTGTGGGGGGGCATACCCTTGACCTGATCTTCTGCTCTGACCTTGAGGCAGGTGATCTGTTAGTGGGGGTTATGAGGATTACGTCCTTGTCATGGAAGGATCATTATCCCCTACGGACCTGTCTCTCAGCACACCACCTCCAGAAGGGGAGTGGACCAGTTAGTTTGGTCTGCCCTTGGAGGCTGATGGAACCGCAACAGTTTCAGGAGGCTTTGAGGGAGTTGGCCTGACAGCCACTCTGTTGATGAACTTGTCCGAGATTGGAACATCTTGCTTGGGGAGGCCATTGACAGGGTGGCACTGAGACGTCCCCTGCCTCTGTCTCGACACCGCAGGGTCCCTTGGTTTACTGAGGGGCTGAGGTGTATGAAACAGGTAGGCAGGCAACTAGAGTGACGCTGACTTTGGACTCACTCTGAATCCGACCAACTTCTCCATAAGACCCACTTGCGGTTCTATGTAGAAGCTGTAAGGACAGCACAGAAAGAGTACTTTGCTGCCCTCATAGCATCTGCAAAGTTGCATCCAGCGGAGCTGTTCCAGGTGGTGCGGGTGCTGGTCAGTCCGGCCTCCCTCCGCCTGGACGGGGACTTGTCCCAGACCTGCTGTGAGGAGTTTACCATCTACTTTGCAGACAAGATTGCTTGGATCCAGAGTAACTTTGACACCGGATTAGGGGCAGTAGGGGAGGAGCACGAGGCTATGGAGGTCCCATCTGGTCCATCTTTCTGGGATGAGTTTTGGAAAGTGATGCCAGCCAATTCTGTGGATGTTCTGGGGTCTGTTAGAGCCACTAGTTGTGAACTAGATCCATGCCCGTCCTGGTTGGTGAAAGCCTCCAGGGACACTTTGGTGTTGGGGCTGGCAAGGGTAATCAATGCATCGCTTTGGCAGGGCAGATTACCACCCAGTCTCAAGGAGGCTGTGGTGCGTCCCCTGATGAAGAAGCCATCCCTGGATGACGCACTCACCAGTTACCGACTTGTTTCTGATCTTCCCTTTTTAGTGAAGTTTATTGAATGGGCAGTGGCACTGCAGCTCCAGGCACATCTGGACAGCGTTGGTTTCCTCGACCCTTTTCAATTGGGGTTCCACCCGACTATGGTACAGAGACGGCATTGGTGGCCTTGGTGGACGATCTCCGCCGGGAGATGGACGCAGGACGTTCAACACTTTTAGTCCTGCTAGATCTCTCAGCCACTTTAAATGCAGTGGACCATGGACTGCTATTGAGACGGTTGTGAACCCTGTGCGGTCTGGACGGGACTGTCTTTCGGTGGTTCTGCTCATTCCTCTTGGAGAGAAGCCAGCGGGTGTACTGGGGGCTGAAACATCTAGCCCCTGGGTTCTGGATTGTGGTATTCTGCAAGGTTCCATCTTGTCTCCATTGTTGTTTAACGTGTATATGCAGCCCTTGGGGCATGAGGGGGTTCAGGGTGCGTTGTCACCAATATGCAGATGATACTCAGCTGTACCTCTCTTTTACAACCGACCCAGGTCTTACCGTCTCAGTACTTTCCCAGTGTTTGGAGGCCATGGCGGATTGTATGCGGCAGAGCAGGCTGAAGCTGAATCCCGATAAGATGGAGGTGATGATGGTGGGTAGGGTGATGGAGGTGTTGGCTCCCCTTGTAGAGGGGGTCTGCCCTCTGGTAGCCTGGCAGGTTCGGAGTCTGGGGGTGTTGTTGGATTCAGACCTATGCCTGGATCAACAGGTGGAGGCAGTAAAGAAAGCCGCTTTCTGCCAGTTATATCTGGTGTGAAGGCTGCACCCGTACATCTCCAGGCCCGACCTGGCCACCCTCATACATGCCTTCATCACCTCGAGGCTAGACTACTGCAACGTGCTCTACGTGGGGCTTCCCTTGATGCTGGTTCAGATGCTGCAGCTAGTGCAGAATGCGGCCGCTCGTCTCCTGATGGGGACGGGCCGTTGGGAGCATATTACACCTGTGCTCCGTACTCTGCACTGGCTGCCGATAGCAAGCCGAGCCAGATTCAAGGTGTTGGTTTTGGCCTACAAAGCCCTACACGGTCTGGGCCCTTCATATCTCAGGGACCGCCTCGCCCTCCGTGTCCCAGGACGACCCCTTTGGTCTGCCGGGGGTGCCTTTCTGGAGGTCCCCCGTGTAAATGGGGGGGCCACCATAGAGAGGGCATTCTCGGTGGCTATGCCGCGACTCTGGAACTCCCTCCTGGAGGAAGGCCGTCTGGCCCCAAGCTTGCTGGCTCTTCGTAGAACTTGCAAAACCTGGGTGTTTGCCGAGGCCTTTGGAGAGGAGGGTGGGAGGGTGGGGTAGTTGGGGGAAGAAATTTTTAATTATTGTTGGAATTTTTTATGTCCTTTATTGAATTTCAGTATTTTATTTGTTTTGTAAGCCACCCCGAGATGCCGTAGGCATGAGGGGGTGGCGAATAAGTGCAAAGAAATAAATATAAAATAAATAAACTCCTATTGGTTACAAGTGTCACAAAGCACAGATAGACCCCCTATAAGTCAAATATAAATAACAACACCTATTCTGATATTCTATAATGCACTATCATATCTCAGTCATAGAAGCCCACAGTCCTCACCACTGAGCCTTGTTGAAACCTGCTTCTGTGTCCATCCAATGTGGTTATCACCCAGTGTATGCTCCTTGTTTGTTCTCCATGAGTGTTATATGCAAGGACCCGTGGTCACAGCATTGTTAGGGCTGAAACGAGAATGAATTTTGGTTCTCCTGATATATCTTGCGAGATTTCAGCCAGGACCGATATACTATATGGCTGACCTTTTCCAAACTGGTGGTGATGCTTCCGGTGGCATTTTGAAAAGGACTGTGCATGCACAGAGCAGCCCTGATGGCCATTTTGTACATCCACGGTGATACTTTTTATTTTTTTCCCCTCTCAAATATGAAGCCACCTCCTTGCTTCCCTTCTTGCCCCCGAGAGAAGCCAAGTGGAGGAGAGAAGGAGCGGAGCTGAGCAGAGCAGAGAAGGTGACCTTGTCATGTAGCAGGTGAGTCAGTCAGGGTTTGGGGCCAGGGGAGGGCTGTTTGCGAGTTTCTTGCTTTTCTCAGCAAGAATCCAGGCAATTCTCAGCTCATTCTCATTTGGAAGAATGAGCCGACCCTCATTCTCATCAAGGAAAGTGAGAGAAACCCATTGGCAACAATGAGGGAAATGCCATGAACACAGTTTCCTGTCTCTATTTTACCAGTACATCAGGGATCCCATTGTTGTGGATCACTTGATTGAATTTTGAATAGCCTCATACTGGTTCATTTTGAAGATAAATGCTGTGGCTCAGAGCCATCTCCAATAAAAATGAGATGAGGAGATATTTAGGCAATGGTTCTCCAGCTGTTGTTCGCCTCTCTGCAGACCACTTTCTTACAGAAATTCCCTTCCCTCACTTTATGCCACTCATGAAATGTTATTACTTTTAGATACAATCAACCTAAACAATTCAGAAAGCTTCAGGTACCTCTGAAAACAGGGAAGTGTGCTCAGAGACCAACAAAATTAGAGGCATGGGGGTTATTTATTATTATTATTTACTACCACCTTTGGATTTCCACTGACTTCTTTCAGCTAAATTATTGGCTTTCAGTTTTCTGCCTTGAAGATATTTTCTTCTTGACTGGCTGCAAGGCTGCAGGTGGCATTGTAGCTCTTACTTTATAAACAATAAATTGAGCTAGTATCTTCTTATAATCAGCCTAGAAGCCTGGACATCGGCACTCCTGTGTTCTTATTTTGCATGGTCACACCTTCATTTTGTGCATTATATAACATAGGTATTATAACGGGTAATTTCAGACGTTACGAAAATGCCTTTCACCACAGTGGATCACAGTGGATCCCCTGTGGTGGTGGCGCTTCCTGGAACATCTGTTTAGTCCCAGCTAGATGTTCACCACGGTGAACCCACAGCCGGGATCAAGCTTGACCATGGTTCTTCAGCTCTGGCCGATCGGAGGTTGAGAATCATGGTTAGAGTGGCCATGATCCGGGATGGGGCCAGCGATGGCAGCGCTGCACATCTGCTCGCCAGCCCCGTCCCGGAATCAGGCCCCAACCACAGGATGGGGTCGGGCACAGTGGCCTCATTGGCTGCTGTGCCCACCCATCTCTCCATGGGCGGGGGGCCGAGGGAACGCAGGGGGCGGGGCTGAGCGACCGCACATCATGTCATGCCGCGCAGCCTCGCCCCCTCCCCAATTCCGCACAGTGATGGAACCAGCACGTCTGATGGATGGCCGGCTTCATCACAGACCGGGATCTGAGGGAGATCCTGGCCCAGGGTTCAGTGTGACAGACCTCTGGGCCCTTCACATCTGAAAATACCCAATGGTTAAATTAAATGAGATCCTTGTATATGAAATGCAAAGTATTTAGGAGATTTTGGCAGGTCCCCTATGTTTGTGCCCCACCGGCTTCTAGACTGTGGGCCGGTAGGGTAGGTAAACGCCCTTTATCTCCGGACGATCCCTTCAAGGAGCCGGGACTGCACCCAGCCCTCCTGTCAGGATGCCCTCCACAGGCTGAGGTCTGATTCTACTCTCCCCCTCCCTGACCTCAGCTTCCAGGGTCTTGACCCAACTCAGGAAAACACCGCATTACAGCATGGCTGTTCCCTAGCTACAAGTGCCACCCCCAGTCAGGAGAGCATGGGTACTTCCCTATGGCCATCCCCGCCACCTCCGGTCGTTCCTCCTCACTCCTGGGCACCTCCAGCTTTTCAATGCTTGGCCTTCATCCCCCGCTGTGGCATGCACGCCCGCCCACATGCATGTCCCCTCCTGATGTTGTCAGCGCCTTCGCTGTGGGCGGCTCCCCGCCCTTCTGGCTCCCCGCCAGCGCTATGACCGGAGGTGCAGCTGTAGGCTCCCTGCTCCCCCAGCTATCTTCTGGGGTTTGTGGGGGCCGGCCGCCAGGCCCATCACAGGGATTAAAATCAATTGCCTTGGGTGCACTGAAACACAAAATTTTACTGGAAACCTCAGCAAGAACCAAGCAGAATAAAAAGGTGCTGAATGAACTACAGTCACATGTTCCAATGAGCTTTGACAGAACAGCAGCTGAGGGTATTTTCAGATGAGACGGGGCGGCATTTGCCCCATCCTGGAACCACTCTTCAGATTCCCCACCGGAATCAGCCCTTCACGTCCAACGGACGTGCCGGCTGATCCCGGCGGGGAATCGGGGAGGGGGTGGGGCCACGCAGTGCAATGTGAGGCCGCATGACCATGACCCCCCCACACTCCTCCACCGCCCGCCCTCTGGGGAGACGGACAGGTGCCGTGACCAATGCGGCTGCAGCACCCGCCCGAATTGACCACGGCCTGGAATCCCTCTGAGGATTCCGGGCCGTGGTTTCGTCCAGACGAGATGGGCCCCTTCATCACGGTGGGGAATCACATTCACCACACGATCGGCGCTGGCCCCGCCGGTTCCGCCGATTGTGTGATGAATGTCATTCCCCGCCGCGATTGACCGTGGTTAACATCTGGGGGGGAACTTCCGGTTCCCCAACAGATGTTACGAGGGTATTGACTGTGGTTAAGCGTGGTCTAGTAATGTCTGAAAATACCCTGAGGTTCCTTATGCCAGAGTGAAAGTATGATAAATTTGGGATATGTTTTTCTTTTCAGTGTCTCAGGGTTGAGGTGTTGTTAGGTGCTGGAACATGTTGTCAACAGGATTGCAGATCCATGGTTCATAAACCAACTTGTGGTGCCCTCACTTAATTACTGTACTGCTTATTTTGACAGTAGACTGGAAACAAAAATCAGGTCCTTTGAAAAGGGTATTGATTTATTATTATTATTATTATTATTATTATTATTATTATTATTATTATTAATAATAATAATAATAATAATAATAATAATAATAATAATAATAATAATAATACAATTTTTCTTTATATAGTGCCCCCCTGCCTTACATGGCACTCGGAGTGCTTCACAAAAAGTTAAAACTATATAAACAATTTAAAAACAAAAAAATATACAATTTAAAGCAATTATTATTATTTTTTAGATGGGTCAAGCAAAAAGAGAGGGCAAAGTACATTGAGGGCACCACCAGCAGATCCTAAAAGCACCTAGAAAACCAATACATTTCCAGGTGCTTTTCAAAGGTATGGAAAGGAAAACTGAGATGAACATCCGGAGGGAGCAAGTTCCACACCGAGAGACCCGCCACAACAAAGGCCCCATCCCCTGCTGACTTCAGATGTGATGGCGGAACTCCCAAACAGTGGGTGGTTCCTAAACACTGATACCTGTGGGTAATACCCACAATTCTGGTTAGTCTGTTGGGTGCCCAACTAATACCCAAGTACTGAGTGTGTGCAGGTGCGTTGCACGTGGGTTGTGTGCGGGTCATGTGGGTTGTGTGCTGCCATTGATTTTAGTGAATTATAATAGCACTCACTTTTGACAAGACCTACCTAGAGCTGAAACAACTACCCATATGATGTGATAAACTCACTGAGTGATTGAACCACTCCAGTATTGTTGGGTACTCAGTGATACCCATCTACTGCTCAATTAGTTACTGAGTGACCGTCTGTTACCATGTTACTGTTACCACATTACTTTTGGTGTGTTCTTGTGCATATCATGCACTCAAAAGAGAGTAGAGGTCATTGAGGTGTGCCTGTACAGATTTAAAGTTATTGGCTAAAACAGAGTAATCAAGCAATTGACGATAAATCAGAAATGGTTAACCAAAAACAGTAACTTGGTAACAGTAAAGCAAAAAGTTGATAACCTGCTAATGGTATTTCCTGGAATTTTGGGTTGTTGCTTGTCCAACTTGGTAGTTGGTTCAGGATCGAGCAACTAATAAGCTACTCAAAATTGCAGGTATTATTCAGAGGTAGCAGATCTATGACCTATTTCAGCTCTATGACCACCTCTCTACTCTCTTCTATCCCATCTGTGCTCTACAGTATTTCTACTTTAATTATGGCTGTTGTGGTGAGAAGACTCTATAGAGCTGAAAGAAGTACCCGGAAAAACTGGCATACCCGTCGAATTTCTGGGAACCAAATCGAGTTGAAAATTTTAGATACAAATTTGGTACCTGATTTCAATCCAGTTTGGTTAATTAGTGTAACGGAATATCCTGGAATGTCCCAGAATGTCGAATTCCAGTCCCAGTATTTCAATTTCTGGTCCCATTTTTTTTCCCCTTTCCCAATTTTTCAGTTTTTCCTCCTGATTTACCAATCATTAACCAGAAGATAATTTTTTTTAAAAATAGGTACCAAGAATTACCCATTTGGGGGGTATCCGTGTACCCAATCAGTGACTGGGTAGCCTGTCAAATACCCAACGTCGTATTCTAAAATATGGGTAGCACCCACAGATGCAAAATTAAATATCTGTTTCTGCTCTCCTGGTCTCTCTTGCCCCACAAGTGAGATCAGTGATGATTTACCCTAAGATGGCATTTCAGCTCCTTCCCATCCACATCATAAAGCAGAGCATTTGGCATTCCTCTTTAACAACCTCGGCATTGATCTTGCAGATCATGTACAGTGTCCTGTCAGACAAGACAGATAATGACTAGCGCTGCAGCAAATGAGACTGGATGACATCACACTTGTGAGAACAGGCAAATCTGTAATCTTATCTGGCTTGACAGGTAGAAAGGGCATTTCAAAAACTGATTGTATCTGCTGTGGTTTTAAGAGGGCTGGTGTGTGACAAGGAAAATCTTTACCAAGCCCCTTCCCCGGAGAATAAACACTTCAGGAGAATAATGGAATATCATTTCTTTCGAGCATTAGGAACACATAACGAGGCAAAGCAATATGAAGAGTAAAGAAAGGAACTGATATAAAGTGAAGGACCAGGATGCTAGAACTAAACTTCCTTAAACTCTGGAGACATGGACCTGGGTCAGGACGTAACATGTAGGGATGTGCAAACACAGTTCGGATGTTCGGAGTTTGGACCGAACTTGGTCTGTTCGGATGACTGAACAGAAAGTTCAAACCGAACTTGAAAATGACCGAACAGTTCGGTCATGTTCGGGTGAGTTCGGGGCAGGAAAAACGTGACTTGAAGGCCCATTTGGGTGGGAAAAACGTGACTGGAAGGGGGAGGCAGCTGAGGAGCAGTCTTCCTGGCACCAGGGGTGGAGACCAGGGGTGGTCTCAGGGCCAAATGATACCGATACCAAAAATAATCTTCGAATTCAGTATCGATATTGGTACCAATAGTGCTATTTCGAATGCTTGGCAATGTTCGGCCAAACCGAACTTGGCCAAACCGAACAACCGAACCCAAACTCAGTTTTCGAACTGAATGACTGAACATCCAAACCGCGTTCTGTTCGCACATCCCTAGTAACATGGGTTTGCGGCTGAGGTAAGTAGATCTCCACCTACTGGAAGCTCCTCCCCTTGGTTCCATGGGCCAGCTGCCCAGGTGACCTGCAGCACTCTCTCCCTCTCTTCCTCTCTCCTCACTACATGGGGTTACTCCTTCTCCCTCCTCTCACTGTGGGGCACTGGTTCAGGGACCTCCTCACCTTTCTGCCACTGATTCAACTTCTATGGCTGCTGAGTAGAGTTGAAATGGATACCTGATTTTATACCTGTGGGCAATACCCACATTTTCAGATACCATTTTGGGTATCCAAACTGATATTCGAATATGATTCGGACACTTGGTTTTCAAGTTCCCAAGATTACCCCCAAACCCACAAAATACCTGAAAAAGTTACTGAAATCCAGAACCAAAAGTAAAAAATCAGGCTGAAAATGGTATTTCAGTATGTCAGTATTTTTGGTACCCAACCAGACACCACTTTGAGTACCGATAAATACCCAGCATTTTCTAGTTAAATCAGATACTGAGAATTTAGCAGATATACCTGTTTTTGTGGGCATCTGCTTCAGCTCTACTGCTGATGCCTCCAACTCCTCTGGGAAAAACAGAGACAGGAAGTTTGAGGTCTGGACACCAACAGCTCCAAATTTGGGGATGGGGAACTTCTCCCTGCCCAGATCCAGGATAGGGTTATTTAATTTCCCTTTCTCTCTTGTTACACCCCTCACCAGAATCCAAAGTGTGCAACCTGGTCTCATTTCTGGAATAGCAATTTGAAGAAGAACAGTCACTCCATGCAATTTGGACAAAGCCTACTTTCATTTTGGAAGAAATCTGGGTCTCAGATATGAGTTTAAGAGAGTGTGGTTGTTGTGTTGATCACAACTGTAAGCAATGGAGATAAAGTAGTTCAGATGATATCTTTTATTGCACCAACTCCTGTTGAGCCCTTCTTCAGGCATGTAAAAAGTCAGAGCTGTATAGACTGAGCAAATGCAGAACAGTCTATATAGTCTGACTTGGTACATGCTAAAGGAAAGGCCCCATGTAGCCTGGAAGCTTACATAGGGTGTTAACAAACATGATGACGGCCCACTTAGGCCTGCTGTGGCCCACTTTGACCCGCAGGTTACCTTCACATTTGTTGGCTGCCAGATGTTTACCCCAGATTTCTCCCAGGTGTGGTAGTGGCTAGCCCAGGCTGTGATCCATGAGATTTCCGGGATCACACAGCCCAGGCTACCATCTTCCTGATAGGGCCAGATTGGGATACAGCAGACTATTATGTTTGTTATAGCCCATCGTGGCCCTGTCTGAATCAAGGCCACCATGACCGGCTGCCATGGTGACTGTCCTAGGTCATCGTAGTTACCCATCTTGGTGGGGGGAGAAGGACTTGGTGCAGCATGAAGGTGAGGCTCTGGACAAAGAATGGGGCGGGGCCATCAGGCTGCACTTCAGTGCAGCTTCCCCTGCCCAGCGGTGTGAACATTTGTTCCATGGCCAGACCTGATCCTGACTGCATTGCAAAGGACTTCCCAGTCCGGATCAAGTTGTGATGACTGCGGTCTCATCACTTGTGGTAAATCCCATAATCTCATCAACCTCAATAGAAGTTGACCAATGAAAGATCTCTGAACTACCATGTCTCCATGAGTTTGAGAGTTACCTCTAACTGTGAAATGGAAGAATCTTTCATCATCAACCTTCAACCATCATCATCATATTTATTTTTATATAGTGCCCCTCTGCCCTGGCACTCGGAGCACTTTGAATATAACTAATAAACACAACTTTTTAATCCTCACAATAACCCTGCAAGGTAGGTTAGGTTGAGAGAATTCATATAAATTCATATAAATTGAATATAAAATTCAATTTTATAAACTGAATAACAAAAGCCCATGGTCTAGAGTAGGGATTCTCCCCAGCCTGCAGCTATTTGTATTTGGTCTCACTTCAATTCCTGGATCTGTCTTGGGGATCCAGCCCCTACCCTCAAGCACTGATCGTGAGCGCAGGGAAAAGGAATGTAGATGTGGGCATACACTCAAAGTCAGGACCAAAGATGGTCTTAAAATTTGTGATGGGGTCTGAAGCGAAGATAAAATGTGGAGGCCATGGTTGCCCCATGACCCTGTCCATCAGTGGCTCCCTCCAATGGATTCTAGAGGGAGTCATGAATGAAGCTCCACTGGGAAGGAGTAGAGTCTCCACACTCTTTCATGTTAACAATCGGGGCCACTATGTGGCCCCCAGAGGCAGAGAAAATAGTGGGGCCTGTGGTAAGGCCAGCCCTGGCTTAGAATCTCAGCGTGGGAGAGGGTCACACAGAAATAGCCCATTCCTGGGTTTCAGGAATACCGGTTCTGAGACTACCAGAACTGGACTCCTGGCAGAATCCCCTCTGACCTTGGGGTCCAAGCCATGGCCCCTACTGGCCCTTCTTAAGGCCCGTCATGGGATTTATTTATTTATATTTATATTTCTACCCCACCCCTCTCGCAGCAAGTGATTCATGGCAACATACAAAATACTAACAATATAACAAAAAATATAAACACATTAAAATATTAAAATAAATATAAAAACAATATAAAAACTTACAGTGTGTGCCCCGCCAAAAATTCCTAGTGCAGAAAAACAAACAAAAAACCACCTACCCAATTCTACGAGTCCTTCCCACCCTCCACCTCTCCCCTGCCAAATGTCTGGTGGAAGAGTCAAGTCTTACAATTTCATTGGAAGGCGAGAAGATTTGGGTTGAGGCACACCTCCACCGGGAGAGAATTCCACAGTGACAGCGCAGCCACCGAGAATGCCCTTCTGTCCGTCCGACTTTGTTGACAGCACAGGACTTCCAGGAGAGCACCCTTGGACAACCGCAGGGGCCAATCAGAGATTTGGGGGGGCGAGGCAATCTCTCAAATAAGTAGGACCTAGACTTTGAAGGGCTTTAAAGGTCAACACCACCACCTTGAAGTGGGCCCAGAAGACAATAGGCAGCCAGTGAAGCTCTTGGAGCACTGGTGTTATGTGCTCCCTACGGCCCATCCCCGTGAGAAGGACCACCGCATACTGCACTAGCTGCAGCTTCTAAACCATCACTATGGGCAACCCCATGTAGAGCACATTGCAATAGTCTAGCTTTGAGGTGATGCATGGATGATAGTGGCAAGATCGGAGTCCAAGACATAAGGGCGGAGCTTCTTCACCAGATGCATAACAAAAGAACAATAGTACTGAAAAACGATACAGTGCATCAATCATACTATCAAGCAAAATCAACAAAATAATTAAAAGGAGAGGAGAAGAAAAATCTTGGAACTAATTACAGAAAACTCCAGTACTAGAGACACCTGTCTAAACCACTCTACCTTATGCCACAGCAATGATTATGATTATACGTATCAGGCCAATCTCGTTAACATTCTAACAGAGCCAAATCCCTCCTTTTGGCAAGTAAGAAAAGAACATTTGATGCCTTATACATTATCTTGTCATTTATATTGGCGAAGATAAATTTTAACTTATGTTCATAATTCCACCAGGAGGTCAGTAAATCCAACAGCCCCCTGAACTGGTAACGAGCCTTTAAAGATAATGCACACTCAAATAAGTAATGGTTTAGATCCTCAGTCTGCTCTTTACAATCACAGGAGTCCCCCACAGTGGCCAAGCATCAAGACAGCAAGGAGACAGTGGGGCCAGAGTCGAAAATTACAAATGCAGCTGGGTGTCTCCCTCATACCGATGACAGTGGACACCCCCAGTTGCGCACGACCTCCCCAAGTGGCTTCATATACATGTTAAACTGGAGAGGGGACAAGATGGAACCCTGCAGGATCCAATAGGGATGGGCAAACAGAACGCGCTTCGGATGTTCGGATGTTCAGTTGTTCGGTTTGAAACCCGAGTTCGGGTTCGATGGTTCAGTTCAGTCGAGTTCGGTTTGGCTGAACTTGGCTGAACATTCAAAAATAGTGAAATCGAAACAGAAACAGAAACAGAAACTGAAACAAAATCAAAACCGAAACCTAATTTTCGGTCGTGGAAATACATTTTTCCTGCCTCTGAACTCATCTGAACTCGTCCGAACATGACCGAACTGTTCGGTCGTTCAAGAGTTCAGTTCGGACGTTTGGTTCAGACGTCCGAACAGACCGAGTTCGGTTCGAACTCGCCCATCCCTAGGATCCAACACAGGAGACCACCAGGAGATGAAGTACAGTCCCCCAGTATCACCCACTGATATCTATTCACGAGGTAGGAATGGAACCATTGTAAAACAGCCCCATCCACCCCCATCAGGTCCTGCAGATGAGTCACCAACAACTCATGGTTAACCGTGTATAGGGCCACCAATAGATCTAATAGGACCAACAGTACCCTGTTCAATTCCATGAGTGACCCATGTTCAATTCCAATAGATCTAATAGGACCAACAGTACCCTGTTCAATTCCATTGATGACCCTTGTTCAATTCCATGAGCAGGTCATCAACCAAGACCACAAGTGCTGTCTCCGTGCTGTGACCCGGGTGAAAACCAGACTGTGTGGGATCAAGAAAACTGATGCCATCCAAACGCGCCTGGAGCTGATGAGCCACTACTAGTACCCATTAATTAACCTTCCCTTAAAAAGGGCGGTTAAAGACAGGTCAGTAGCTAGCCCAGGCATCCATGGCAAGTGATGGTCCTTTGAGGAGGGACCGGACCACAGTCTCTTTAAGGTAGCTCGGCACGCTCCTCTCCAAAAGGAAGGCATTGATAACCCCAGCCAGCCCTAGTCCCAGCCCCAGCCCCACTGTCTCCCTGGTAGCTTTTACTAACTACTACAGGCAAGGATCTAATTCACAAGTCGTGACTCATACAGACCCCAGCACCTCGACCACATTGGCAGGTGTCAACAATTGAAATTCATCCCACAAAACACTACCAGACAGGGCATTCCCAATCTCTTTCTCTGCTACTGCCTCTAAAATGGTGGAGTTGAAATTGTCCTCAATGCAATTGATTTTGTCTGCAAAGTACTTCAAAAACATGTCACAACGGGATGTGGATAAATCCAGTTCTAGGCGGAGACAGGCTGGACCAACCAGACCTCTCACCACCCGGAAAAGCTCTGTTGGACATTACTGAGCAAACACAATGAGTACAGCAAAGAACCGTTCTTTACTGCCTTCACCGCTACTGAATTAGAGGTGTGCACCAGGGGCCCATGTGGTATTTTGCTTTCGTTATTTAAATCTGACGTTTTCATTTTCATAAATATCAATTTTTTGTTTTTGTTTATCTTTCATTTTCATATTCCGTTGGTTTTAATGGAAAACACATTTTTGTCTGTAACATTTTTGGTTTTTTATTATATTTGGATGACACATGGAGGAATTGTACCTCCAATAGAAGGCATTAGTGTACCAAATTCCAAAAATATTGGATAAAGGAATCCAATTTTATAAGCAGTTGAATTATATTATTTTGCAAAAATCTTCATATACATTCTTAGCTGTAACTTCTTTTTCTCACATTTAATGTAGTTGAAACTTGTTATGTTTTTACCCCTTCCCATATTTACTATCTCTGCCAATATTCAGAAGGATTGAATAAAGGGTCTTGGTGTTATAAGCAATTAACCTATAAATGTATGTCTGACTGTAACATATTTGTAGTTCAACCAGTACATGAAATTTGTAGTACATGAAAGTAGTACATGTAGTACATGTAGTATTTTGTAGTACATGAAATTTTACAGGGTTGTATATCACACTTTCATGGTCTTCCTTGCTGAATATCAGAAAGATGTGATAAAGGGTCCCAATTTGCCTGCACAGCATATGCAGAGAAGGAGCCTATGCCAGAAATAATCTTACATGTCACTGTGGTATAAGATAGATTTGTGATGCCAATTAGCCAACAGAAATGTCAACCAAATATCCTCATTCTGTGCCGTGACCACCCCAACATCCCTCCCCCACTTGTTACTGGGAAGTGAGAAGCATCTATTTAGGAAAGAGCCAATAGAGATTCTCTTATGTCCTCTGTCACAGTGCTGCGGGATGTGATTGTGATGATAATTGGCCAGTCTGGATATAGCTATAACTATAGCTGCTTTTAAACGAGGCGCTTAGAAGTGCTTCCTGAGCCCCGCGTTCAGAAGAAAGCCACGTGCCACGTGGGGAGTGTTTACATGCTCCCTGCGATGCCTGCAATGGCATGCTCAGGAGATGCGGGGGCTTTGAAGAGGTGCATTGTGAAAGTCTGAACACTGAGGCTTTCAGAACTCACCTCTTCAAAGCCCCGCGTTTCCATCCGCTGCCGCTGCTGATAACATGGAGCACGTCACTTCTGGCAGTGCGGGGAGCATGTAAACACTCCCCGCACTGCTTTTCTCTGAATGCAGAGCTCAGGGGGCACTTTTACATGCCTCGTTTAAAAGAGTCCTATGTCTCCTGATTGCTGGATGCTCTCCCCAAAGTCCCATTTATGTCCCTTCTATGCCCACCTGAGAATCGCCCCCTATGCCCACCTCGAAGTCACTACCAATTGGTTCTGTAAATCTGGAAGCATGCAGTAATTGGACAGTGAATGTGCCTGCCAGTCTTTTGGGTTTCTCCACATCCTCCCTCCTACAGCCTCCCTCCCCCTGCCATGTCAGGTGTCTGCCTCTAACTGGCACTGGTGCTGCTATTTATCTGAATAATGGTATATTCCCCGTCAACATCATTGAATCCCGAGCCATTCAACACATAAAGCTCTCGGGACACTAAGAGCTGGGCTAGTCTAATCCATGATGAATTAATGCCTTTATCTTTGGACCGTCTAGGTCCAATATATTTTTGTTGGGCATCAGGGCCCTAGCACAGTAGATTTCTCCTTAGTCTCGGTGGGAGTTCTCCCTTATGTCACAGATTTTGTGTTGGACCCTCCCCTAGTGGGGGACCATCTTCCCCTAGAACTCTCCCTCTCCACTCCTACAGTAGCCCCGGTGGTCTTATCTAAGCAAAATTATATACCCAACACCAGCAGGGAATCCTATGAGACTGTATGGGCCCCATGCTGGGATGAGGGACTATCCTCTGCTCTGGGGATTTTTGCCTCTCAACCTCAGGTTGTTTCCCTGCGCGAGAGGCTGCTTAACTCTGAAAGTTTTCTTGAGGTTCTTGAACTGTTTTGGGACTGGGCCGGTCTTCTGTCTCTGGAATCGCTAGAATCAACCAATCTTGGTTCGACAAAGAATGTCTGCATGTTAGAACTGGACTCAAAAATATGCACCGCGAATATAGAAACACTCGGGCGACCATTCTACCACCCCAATACGTTGCCCTTAGGGTAAAATACAGGAATCTGATAAACACCAAAAAGAGGGGCTTCTGGGATGCCCATTGGGGGTCCCTCTTGCAGGCTGCCAACACTGGGGATACTAGGGACTTTTGGCATTTGGTTAATGTCTCCACTGGGGGAAGGAAGGGCTCAACAGCCTCGCAACTTCCAGCATCTGTATGGATGGCCCACTTTAGTTAATTATACAACCTTCTGGGCAGCGATAATGACGGAGGTCAGCCAAGGGATGTCCCGATCTTAGGGCTTGAGGAGATGCCTGCCTGGCCACCAGTCCAGGTGGAGGAGGTTGAGGCACTGGTCGATTCCCTCCAGAACAGCCATGCACCCAGCCTGGATCTTATAAGGGCTGACTTTCTTAAAACACACTAGGCTTGGTGGCTACCTGTGCTGGCTGCCTTGTTTACAGCCATTAACAGCACAGGCCGGGTGCCTGGGGCCTGGACCATGGCTTTAGTTGTCCCTATTTATAAAAAGGGCCCTTGAACTGACCCGGCAAACTACAGGCCGATTAGCCTCTTGCCAGTAATATCTAAGGTTTATGCCAAGTTCCTTTTAGGGAAACTGACCACTTGGATGGGACAGGCTAAGATTATCTCACCTGAACAAGCGGGATTCCAGCAGGGTCGTTCTACTAATGAACATTGCCGCATTCTTCAATATCTTGCCGCCAAGTATAGGGCGCATAATGGAGCTTTGTATGTAGCTTTCTTGGACCTCAGGGCAGCCTTCGACTCTGTGGATCGGGACGCCCTGTGGGAAAAGCTGCAGGATTCATCTATTGATAGACGCCTGCTGGCTCTGCTTCATTCCCTTCATGCCAACTCATCCTTGGTGGTCAAAATGGATAGGCAAGGTCATATTACCCCTTCAATTTCTACTTCGAAGGGGGTTCAGCAGGGATGTGTCTTGACTCCGGCACTTTTCAGCTACTTTATAGATGATATCATCCCTGCCATGGCGGACCCTCGCTTTTTCGTGCCTAAATTAGCTGCTCGCGCCGTTGGTTGTCTTTGCTACGCTGACGACGTGGCCCTATTATCTCAGACACAAATGGGGCTTTTGTGACAACTCCAGGCTTTTGCTACCTTTTTCCAGTTCATGACCATCAATCATGTACAATCTAAGATTCTGGTCTTTTCTTCTCGCATGAAAATTCATGGCTGGTCTGCTGGGGGCATCCCGATCCAGAAGGTCCAGGCTTTTAGATACTTGGGAATCCTCTTCCATAGGTCTGGTTCCTGGCAGGAACATGTTAATAGTGCCCTGCGTTTGGCCCAAGCTTCTGCCCAATCAATAAGCAGACTTTTTGCTAAACAGGGCAGGATGGCAGTCCTTCCAGTGCTCCAGGTATATACCAGTAAAGCTAGGTCCCAACTTTTATATGGGGCCGAGTTATGGACTCCTTCTCATTCCAGCTTGGTGGATAGGGTTCAATCCAGATTCCTGCAGAAACTCTTAGGAACCCCAAGAGGTACCCCCATGGCAGCTATTCGGGTGGAGCTGGGCCAGAAACCATGGTCCCAGACAGCCAAAGAAGCCACTCTGACATTTTGGCTTAAAATGCAAATCAGGACAGGGAACACTCTTATTGAGGGCTATGATAGAGGATCCTTTTTTGGACCATTGGTCCTTGGAGGTGGATGCCCAACTGACAGAGATGGATATTTCCCTGGAATATCTCAAACACAAGCCACCTGACTCGCGCAGGAAGGAGGTGCTCTCTCAGGTAGGGGATATAGGACGTCAATTAGAGCTCAGCAGAATTAGGCTATCACCCCATATCCGAGAATATTTGATATATGTTCTGGCTATGGGGCAGGTTGCCTCCCACCTGACTGCCCCTATTTCCGGCAGAGCCAAACAACTCCTCTCTAGTGCCCGCTTTAATGCCTTTCCCTCCCATGTTTTTGAGGGCAAGATCCAGGGTATCCCATTCACAGAAAGGCTACGTCCTTTTGATAACCTAACTACAGAGACAGTCAGGCATATAGTTCTATATTGCCACTTGTATGATGGCCCACGTCAGGAGCTCCTAGAACGTATTATTGGAAAGTTTCCAGGCAGAACAGATCAAGCATTATTAGCAGTGCTCCTTGATAGCATGGACTTAGATATTATCAAAAATGTAGCTATGTTTTTGCTGAGGGCTGTCCATCTTAGAAGTCAGTTTTTAAAATATATCTCTCTGTCTGTGTAAATGTCATTCAAATATCAACCGTCCCTTCGCTAGTGGTGTCTTCTGGGTGACAGCAGATTTACTTGTTTTAACAGTAATGATGTTCTGTCAGTATTGTTTGAATTTTATTTTGTTATAACTTGTAATGGTCTATGACCATGTAATAAAATGTGTTTTTTTTGGTTTTTTTTAATAATGGTCTTCAAGGGGACAACTTAAATTGTTTATAAAATTGGGGACTTTTATCAAATTGTCCTGTAGTTTGGTAGAGATGGCAGGGAAGGTATGTGATACATTTCTGCCAAATGTCCTGTAAATAGGATGGAATATAAAAATGTTACAGCTGGAAATGTATTTTCAAGTTAATGTCTTATACCATCAGGACCATTTAAGCAATTTTTCTGAAAATTGGCAGGAGTGTTAAGCTTATGGAGGGACATAATATTCACAGGCTTAATGCAAATTGGGTGGAAGTTAAAGAAGCTGTAGCCATGAATATGTATGGCCCTTTTCTTAAAATTATGAAATTCAATTACTTCTAAATTCGGTTCCCTTTATCTAATATTTTTGAAAATTGGAACACATCGTTCCCTTCATTGGGGGTATATTTCCCACAAATTTTGTCAGAATTGAGTATGAATCAAAAAAGGTATAGCCAGAAATACGTTTTAAACTTTATTTTCTTTCTTTCAAAAACAAAAAGTCATTTTCATTTCTATTTTCATTATTATTATTTGGTGTTTTTGTTGTTCCAATAACATTAATGAAAATGACAATTTTTATTATTGTAATTATAATAAAGAAAACAACATGCACACCCCTATACAGCATAGGACTTTATAAATGCTCTATGCCACAACCAATCGTCTTGGGAGCGATTACGTTGCCACTGAAGCTCTAAACGCCTCCCTTCATGCTTCAGACATTCAAGATCCTCCGTGAACCATGGGGACCTGTGGTGCTGACGTGCTGTAAGCAAATGCCTAGGAGCCACCCGAACGATGACCTCAGTTAGCCAACTTTTTCACAAGGCTGCGAGGTCATCGATTGAGTGACCATCGAGGCCAACTGGTATTTCTCAAAGAACATTCCAGAAGGGCAGACCGTCCGAACTGGTCCTGCACCCCTACAGTCAGGATGGCATGCTGGGATGGAGTCTTGCAGGAAAGAATGATCCTACCATGGCAATTTATTTATTTATTCATTTTACTATTTTTATACCCCACCCCCTCCTGGGCAAGAGCAAGGGTGAACTTTCTACACCCCCAATTATTGGACACCCCTGCCTCATGGTCAGTACACAAAACCAAGTCCAGAGTGTGTACCCGCTCATGTGTCGGGCCCCTCACCACCTGGGACAGGCCCATAGTTGCCATGGAGGCCATAAAATCCTGCTACACCCCTTGCAATCCTGCCTCGGCGTGGATATTGAAGTCACCCAGGACAATAATCCTGGGGGACCTCAAGACCAGATCCAAAATGAGTGCTGCTAGAGCAGAGAGGAATGATGCTGTGCAGTGGGGTGCACGATACACCAGCAGAATCTCTAACTAACTTGTCCCTGGCCAGACCCCCTGGTCTGTTACTGGCCAAATCAATCACAAGGTGGAAGCATTCTATCCCAGACTTGGTCTGCACTGAAAACCTCTGTGCAACCAACCCATCCCTAAAAATAATAGCTATGTGACCCCCCTCCCCCTCCCCCGATCCTCTGGTCTAGGCTGGTGCTGGGTGGAGTACCTGGCTAGAATAACATCCACCAATTTTAGCCTGGAACAACCGTCCAGCCAGTTCTCTGTCACACACACGAGGTCGGCCGCCCGAAGATAGCATCATGGAGTGCAGATTATTTATTGCAGACCGACCTCATATTATACAGCACCAGCATAGATCCATGGTCTGGATCTTCCCATAGAGCTGAAATGGGTGGCTAATTTTGTATCCCCCATGTAATCTATTTCAGTCTTTCAGTTGACTAATTAGTACCTGCATACTGAGATGGGAAATCGAATACCCCAAATCCCCATCCACAACTCCTATTTTCAAAGTCTCCCACAAGCAGGAAAAATCCCCCTATTACTCCGCTCTACTTCCTGTTGGAGAGCCCAGCTGCCACTTGTTTTCGCTCATAATATTTCAGGAAGTCAAGATCTCTGGAGGGGGGCTGAGAGTGAAATTTTCCATTTCAAATATTATCACATGATAGAAAATCTGTTCCACAACAACCTGTAGTAGAGACATAGTAACCTCTCCACTGCACAGACAGCAGGTAGTGTTGACACAAATGCAGCAAGCGCTAGAAAGAAGAGTGATTCAGATACTTGATTTACATTAACAGTCTTGACAACTGAACTCTTGAGTCTGTCTGGATGCATGGCAGGGGCTTACATATCATTTCCTGAGGCGTGGAATATATGTCCCAGTATTCACAGTGAGTATTGTTATGTGTTAGGATTGCTTCAAAAGGCAATACAAGGCAAGATGTAGACTATGGATAGTAAGAAATTGCAACTCTGGAAACCATCTATTTACAGCATTAGACATTTCCTGCAACCAGGCTCCTATCTTTATTATTTTTGAGTTCTGTAATGGGGTGTATTGCAATTTGGATGCTAGACTATGCATTGCTTCCTGTGGAATGAGAAGCAGTCCTAGTCTACTGGTCAGGGGGCGGAGGGGCAAGGAATATAAAAGCTTTATAAAGAAAATCCAGAGAAATTCAGACACCTTGTTACATCACTCTTATCAGTGTATCTCGAAATAGTTTGTATTTGTGGGTATTTGTACTAACGTATAATATATATTTGTACTGAACAGTCTATGAAAATGCATTACCGTATTGCATCGTCAAGAACACGGTGGGCAAATGGTGGCTTGGGATTTGTCAGGCACTTGTTTTTCAGCTCTCACCAAAAGTGGTTGTCTGGGGCGTGTCTGTGTGACTCCTTCAGGAGCAAGAGAAGACTAGCTGTCATTTTTATTGCCACAACCAAAGTCTCCTGGAGGCCATGAAAGCAGAAGCGTTACTGTTACCTGAACTCACTGAACCACCTGGGAGCCAAAGCTTTGAACTGAGCAGAGATGAGTTGGGAGAAGTCCCACGGCCCTTTCCCTGGGATCAGGGGTAGGGATGTACAAACAGAGCAGGGTTCGGATTTTCAGCCGTTTGGCCAGAAAACTAAGTTCAGATTTGTGGGTTCGGTCCCGTGGAGTTTGGTTCCGC